>MU189332.1:15243-40771 GCA_016904865.1 Pissodes strobi | reverse complement strand
TTAATTTAAATTGTAATAAGTCAATCCCAGACAACATCCCATGAGCTAAAGAACACTGTCGGTATCAGCACAATAGTCTATACAGGGATAGCCTAAGAACTGAAAATTCAAAGAGCAACCAGCTCATGGGATGTTGTCTGGGATTGACTTATTACAATTTAAATTAATTTTATAAGACCAAGAGGTGAATATTTAAACCTCCTTGCAATTTTATTTGTCAATTTTAATAAAGCATAAAATTTTGATTGTGTGTCAATGTGAATCTATTCTAAATATTTTAGATTAGCTATTTTAGATTTAGATCTGCGATCTTTCTCTCCTTTTTATTATTTACTTTTGTTATTGACAATATCCATGTTCTCAGTGGTAATATAAAAAACATATGCATGTATATATATTGGAATAAGAATATCTTCAAGAAAAATATGCAATGTTACATTTTTAACTTACATACTGCAAAATTATTAATTTAGCAAATATCGTTGTGATCTGGAGCCATGCGACATGTCCTGGTGAAACTAGCTTCGCTTAACGATGTTGGGACCCTACCTAAACCTCCACCTCATAACTGTTATATTTTCATTATTTACTTAGCCCATGTTTCAGTAATCACCAATACATCAACTTTTTCTTCATTTATCATGAGTAATTAAATTTAATTCATTTTATTTTTTAACGAACGTGAGTTAATATGCAAACTTATTAATTTTGTTTCCGTAGATTCAGCAATATTAATTTTGAACATATGTATTGGACACTGTCGCTTATTTGTCTAATGCAGATAATTGTAACTTTTCTATATTTTATATCTCATTCTTTGCAACTTATATCCTTTGGACTTATTTCTTTACATTCCCAGTACGAATGTTCAAAATGAGCTTTTTTCCTTGAACACTACACAGATTTAAAGCAAAAAATAAGATTACTAAAACAGAGTTTTATCCACAATACCGAAACAGAATTTTTGCACTCGACGCGCGTTTCGCTAACCATGATAGCTTCATCAGGAGATGATTAAAAACTGTTTTTAATCATCCCCTGATATGCTAACATGGTTAGCGAAACGCGCGTCGAGTGCAAAAATTCTGTTTCGGTATTGTGAATAAAACTCTGGTTCAGTGCATGCTGCCGAAGGTTCGAAACTCCAACGTAGAAAAAATAATATGAAGATTTTGATTTACCTTGTAGCTGCCCAAACTCAAGGACATTTATTTATCCACTAGTTTATTTAAAGTTCTTCCAATAATTTGCAATGTTTGCACATAAATTACATATCTATTTGAAAATGTTGATTTCCTTTTGTACTTTCTCATTATTTAAAGTTTTAATTTTAAGATGTTTACAAAAAACATATTGCTATGGTTCCACTAATATTGACTAAAATAATCATTTTAACACAATAGGAAGATTATACAATGTATCATGATTTTCAAATCGTATAGGAAACTAATTCGGCAATTTCTCAAAACTTGCCAGATGCAACATGTTTGTTTATGAGGGCAGTATAACAATACAAGAGGTTCGAAAATAATGGAATACATCTTCGTATGCGTGCAGTATTGCTAAGAAACACATAGAGATCGTAGATAGATATGTGTTGTGTGTTTTATAGTTACAGTTACAGTAGAGGAGAATTATATTTAATTACTACACTAACGAATAAAATAACAAGCTAATAACCAGGTCAAAAATCGGAGATTATTGTGATCTAATAAATAGTACTAATTAAAAGCTACACTACAACTGTTGCTATGCAAACCGTCATCATCGTCGATTTACCGTATTTATAGAGATGAAAAGTAGGTATGAGCAAAATGATCGATTAATCAATTAACCTATTATTCGATATTATTTTTTTCCTCATTATCCATTAATCCAAATAATCGATTATTTCGATCAATATCTAATGAAAAATTGAAGAAAATACTTTCACCACGCTTTTCTTGGGTAAAAAACTATCTAGCCTCATTTAAGAGAAGTACTTTTTGTACAACGTCGTAATGGTCTTCTATAATACAGGCTGCAAATCAGAAGGAAAATTGTTGGTTTATCAGGTAAACATGGTTAATTTAATAATTAAAAACATGACTCCGCACAAGAAGGTGGGTATCTTATTAAAGGTTTAGTGATGTGTCAGAAAGCCCTGAATATTAAAAAATAATATAAGACAAACCCAATAATCACAATCGTAAATGGTAAAAGGATCTTAGCAAATCACAATAACAGGTGAAGTAGAAATTAAACTCATACAAAAAGTAAATAATGTACCTCTTAACATCTTCAAAGTTCACTTTCAAGTTCTTCAAACGGTTGTAATAATCAGGCGGTAAATTTCCACTCAACGTTCTGACTCTCCTTTGAACAGTATTCACTACAGCCCATTCTTGGTCTTGCACATCTGAATCTACAGTAACGTCATTTGGTTTCCATTCCAGAAATCTCTTTTTGGAGGTACTGCCTAAAGTTATACTTTCAATGATTAAAAATAAAAATAACTGAGTTGTCTAGCAGGAGAAAAATACCAATAAAAAAAGAGTTAGAAGTCTAATTATATGCGCTTGGTAATTATATATCAACAAAAGTTAACAATGGATGATATATTTGCATTAAAATATATTTTTTTAATCTACATTCGATTTAGCCTTAAGCTTTTCGCCCTCCGTGCTCGATACATACGAATAATTAAAAAAAAAAAAACAAGAAATGATGTTTCGACCCTCAAAATTAGTTTACATTTCCATGAATGTGACCCTAGCTATTGTTGTCAATCCAATCTGCAGAGTTTGCAGCTTACTATCTCATCGTCAATTAAACTAGATTTTTCTAAAGCTTGGAAGTACCTCTTTAAAAAATCACGTTATATAAATGTCGTGCCAGCGACGGCTCGGCCTCGGGCGGGTTGCCGATTGCATTCACTATCACGATGCGCTGAAATGGTAGCCCAATAGGCGTTGCATGTCGTTATGCGCGTCGCGCTTAAAGTGCCTGGATTAGCGTTACATAAAACACCATTATACCGCAGCTATTTGCCGGAATGATCAGAGATTTTCAGAATCTACTAACTACGCGAAGAGCTTTGAGCAAAGAGAAGAAAGGTTAGAAGTGTTTACAAGAATTCATTAAATGAGCATATTAGCTGAATTATCATTGAAGTACCCAAAGAACGTGAACCGGAAGGCTTAAATACGAATTACTAATGGAACAGACTTACCTATAGTAAATTATAACAAGTGCTCTGTACAAATATCAATACTGTGTTATCAACTTAAGTAATTTAATGTATAACTTAACATTCGTCTAGTACTATTGACTACATGTATTTCGGAGAGTATGGTAGAATGTAGTGTTCTGAACGCCGCTTTATCTGATCATCAGGCGTTTCTTGTAGAATCTTATGAAAGAAACAGCCACAGCCTATGTTGTGACATTCCATTTTGGTCATTAATTAGAAGTAAGTTTTTGGTACGCCCCGGTACTAGTCGTGCTCTCGTTCGAAGTACGAAATTTAATTCCGGTTTTGTATTTGATTTAATATATGTTGAGCGTGACCTAGGAAATCCGTTTTGATTGGAACGTCTAGGAACGCCGCATTAAAATTTCTTGCGCGCGATCTTCATCGGTCGAGACGCGTACGGGTGGTATTTTTCAGATGGAAAGGTACAAGCCCTTTCCCAGAAAAGCCTTTCAATCGCTTAGTCGATTTTAAAATTTGTTTTACGCCGCGCCGTGTGGATTTTGTCGACTAACGAGTAGTTATTTCCGTATTAGCTATTGAGATTCGTTTTGATTAAGCTGTACAATACGGGAAGATCTTGCCTAAGCAAGGATCTTTGAAGCGGTATTTTTTTCTGGTGAAGGCCGCTATTTCAGTACCTGGCGGGTTTTTTTTTGCTGCGTAGTTTTTCGCCCTCCATGTAAGAGATATAGTCTGTCTAGAAAGTATCCGGAAAAAACAAAATACAAAATACGGTTCAAATTTTTATTACTTGAATTTAAAAATTACAACAAATACTTCACCTCATTGACATATACAACCTCCATATATCTCTAAACGCTTTCTTATATGTCTAGGTACACCCGAAACTAGGTGACCGTCATAATGTTCGGTGATGGTGGTCCAGGTGTAAAACTGACCGAATCAAATATGTGTTACTTTGTGGCATTATTCGCTCCACTTCAATGATTGTTAGTCCCCATAATGTGTTTTCAATGAGACTCAGATCGGGTGAAGCTACTGCTATGAATTTGTTGCCAATTGGTGTTCTTGCATTCAAATATAAACAACACCGTGCATTATACTGCTGAATATGCCACCCCTCTGGACACATAAACCGTTTCGTTCTGGAAAACCTTCTATAATGGCACAATACTTTGCACTGTTAACGGTACCATCATCCACTCTGTGATATTACTCCCCAAACCATTACTGGAAATTTAGGAATTTGGACTGTAACATGTTCTCTTAATAAGATTTATAGCTGGGTTACACAAGGCTGGAAACAACTTTCGTCAGATATAAGAACATTGATGAAATTATCTTCTTGAAAACGTTCACAAAATCAGTATCGTTGCAGGGATTTTTTTTTTGTTTCGTTGATGTGTAGCATGCTAAATTTTCGAAACCTTAGGAGCGGATTTTGTAGTCCCAAGGCCGTTAGAGCGTTTTAAATGTTTCCGCAAATCCTAAGCGGTCTTCTCGAAACTGGTCTCTGCCTCATAGCTGTGCTGTTTTTTATCATCTTTATTGTCTCATATACTGCGCTTTTTTCAATTCCACTCAATTACACTAATTTTATACCGCTCGAACACCTGTTCTATACAAAGATTCTACCTCTCTTCTTTTTTCTACTTTCGACATTATTCCACAAATCTTAAGCATGCTTACAATCAACAATGTTTGACAGATAGTGTTGCCATGCTATTTTGACCGTAGCCTACTATCCGGACAACGTACTTGATGAATTACTTTTGTCTTGGAATATTACGAAAAAGAAATATATTAAAATTAGGAAAAATATGAAATTCCGGATACTTTCTAGACGGACTATAGATTGCCGTTCCACCAGACGAGGATTTAGAAGCCCTTCCACCAGGCAGAACCTTGTTGGTTCGCCTACTTGCCAGGACTGCTGTAGTTCTGGCCTAGCGGAGCTAGTCTACCTGGCGTGACCAGTTCGTCCATTGGACCGGCGCGTCGGAGGGTATTTTCCACCCAGCCGGGTTGGTGGATGTTGGATTTTTGGTGAAGAGAAAAACAAGAGATGTGTTAGTTTAAGGTTAGATTTTAGTTATTGTGTCTGGAATAACTGTCGATTTTATGTTAGCGCACCTTCTGGCCTATTAAGTTATAGCGACCCACTATCCTAGCGGTTTACGTGATCACGACCCCGCGCGGTAGACCAAACCTAAGTTTTCTTCGTACTACCCCAATTACTCGCGAGGGTTTTTAAGCGTTTCAGTAGTGCCTACTTCGTTTTCATTTAACTTTAATATTCATAGAGTTTGGTCAACCACTGATAATTTTTCTTTTATACTTATAGCTATGTTTATTATTATTAGATAATTTAGTTTTTCTTTTGGGATTCAAACCACCCTCCATCATCGGTATCATACCGGAGATTATTTATATCAAAATTTTGGGTCTTCGCAATTTACTTTTACGCTTTTGTCTTTATCACCTTTTTACTGTCTCGTCTAGTTCTTTCCAAATAAAGGTAGTATTGTATTTGCGGCGTTTTTATTTGGCTCCACAATCTTTTGTAGTTTAAGATTTCAGCTCTTCTAGATCGGTGTTGGCGTTCTCTTCCTTTGCGATTCTTACCGGCAGGGTTTATCTTGAGGAACCGAGGTCTTGCAGCAAGTTCCAAGAATAACGCGGGGATCTCCAGTTTGGTCCTCGATGGCGCCCAAAGAACCTCTCTCCGGAGCAGCGGGCAAATTGCGCGCGCACTTTACAACTTGCTACAGGGCCTCGCATTCCGATCTTGCCGGGTGTTTATTTTAATGAAGGAGATCTGGCCGAATTCGGTAAGTGGATATTAATACTACTCTCGGTGGAACTCATCATAGCTCCTAGAGTATCGAACAACTTAAAAACCATTACCCGTTTAAACAATAAAAAAATAAGAATAATATTTCTATTACACAGAAAGCGCGTCGCAATGTCGCATTACTGACGAATTTTCAGTGAGCAAAGTTATGGTAGGTTCCGTCAACTGAAGGCCACCATTCAATGGAGTTCGATACTCAACTCGTTTGACCCAATATCAAAATTCCGTCGCATCCTTGGGAACCTATTTGAGACAGCTTTTCCAGTGGTTAAAATTAACCCTAATAATTCAAAATGTAGAAAATATTGTTTTACTAAAGGTCATAGAAATTTATACCAAAACCTGGGCTCACTTCATGCCATTAAAAAGTATACCAACTATTCCTCGTTTCATATTTATTTCAGTAGCTATCGATCAGCATATCGCCGATTAATTGCGTTATCTAAGGAGGTCGTATAACTCAAACCGGATGAAATAAATCGCTCCTGGACCAAGGGTATATTGAAGTCGGCTAAGGTAATACTTCTGTCTACTCTATCAAAGATTATTGAAAAGCTTGTCGAATGCTGTGTTAAGTCGTTCTTAAAATCGGACAACATACTTAGCAAAGCTCAGTTTGGCTTCCAACAGGCTATGGGCACAAGTGATGCCATGCATAATTTTCCTCACCATCTCTATTGTCAAATAAATAAGGGTGAAGCTTCCGTTGCGGTTTTTTGAGACTTATCGAAAGCTTTCGATAGTGTGAGTCATGAAATTCTACTTCGGAAGGTGAGAGAAGTGAAGTGACCTTGTACTGGTTTTTCTCTTATCTGTGGGGACGTCTTCAGAGGTTGTTTGTCGGTTCTAACCGCTCCAAGCATGGATCAGTTATATGCGGAGTTCTGCAGAGCTTGGTCCTCGGACTAATTATGTTTCTCTTTTATGTCAATGATCTTGCTTCTCTTCATATTCAGGGCAGATTTACTCTTTTCACTGGTGACACCACGCTTCTCTGGCATAGCACAGATAACAAATCTCTACACACAACTCTCTCAGGGGACCCCGGAGGGTGAGGGATTGGTTTGATGCAGGCCTTTTGTCTATGCACTTCCAGGAGACCAAGCTAGTCTGCTTTGGGCGTGCCATGGAGGATGTAACAATGACTGACACCGGAGGTATCCTAGGTGACAACGATCCTGGCTGCAAGTTTCTCGGTTTAACAGTAGATAACTACCTTAAGTATAAGGAACTCATTACCAATCTTGCAATAAGACTTTATCTTAGTATCATGGCTGTATACTTTGCCCTGATAGAATCACGCCTTCGCTATGCCATACATTTTTGAGATAATTCCAGCAATTACTTAATTCAAACGATATTTGTTCTTCAAAAACGCGCATTACGTTACATCAGTGGGTCGGTCATATTTCGAGATTCTTGTCGCTCCCTGTTCCATAGAGAAAATATTCTTACAGTAACATGCATTTATATTGAAGGAATTGCCTGCCTCATATTTAAATACATCCACTCTTACACAAAAATCAATCTTTAAAAGAGGGTATCAAAATATTTAATCACCTTCCACAAAACACAAAAGGAGAAACAACCGTGAGAGTGTTTAAACATGTCTTGAGAGGGTTCTTGGTTGGCCAAGCCTATTATGCACTCTCTGAATTTTATAGGGATATAATGTAACGAGCAAATTTTATAGGTGACGTAACTTTGGAATAGGCGAGGACGTGACAACCCTGCATGGCGAGTGGCGAGCGGCGGCTGAGGGAATCATGAAGTTATGTAATTATGATGACGGTACTTATACTCGTTGAGGTTCAAGGTTTAAGGTGAAAATATTAGTAGCTGTAATAATATAGGCGAAATAAAACGTGTTAGTAAAAAGTGTTGTTTACAATATTTTAGCGGTGTTTTAATATTATGTAAAAAGGGTTGTCTTGAATGGATTGCGTTAGTTTCTTTTCTTTTTTTAACAATGATGTTGGCTCTATAGTATGCCCTCTTTTGTACTCTTTATCTTTTCTGTTGACATACACATTGTATCTTGTGTATGTAATACTTAGTAGACGTTTTTATTTTATTTTTTTTAGGTATTATTACTTTTAGGTAGGCCTTGCTTATAAGAATTACTTTGTTCACAACAGTAAAGCGTATTTTGACTTTCACTAGTCACTTTCGTCATGAATTTCATTGAAGTAGTTTATGTTGCCGCACTAATTATCAAAAAAAAATAAACGAGAAAATGGGTCTTATGACATATAGGTATCTTCGATTTTGCAAATTTTGTTTTTTTCACTATAGAGTATTTTGAGCCAAAAGAATCGGAGGTTCCCCATTTTAGCAAAAAGACTTTTGTGGTTAAATTGATCTGGACTTGTGAATTTGCTCTACTACTTGCCTAGGTGAAATGTGAAAATATTGAAATTTTAGCAGGAGTGACCGGTGCAAGGTTGTCAAAGGTTGCATATTTTCGTATTAGCGGAGAACTATGAAAGGAAATATTGGACGAATATATACATACATATATTTGATTGTGCATACGTATTTAATTTATACTAACCTAACTCAAATTAATGTCAAAAATAATCCACTTCCTTGGCTCATTTTTGTTTCTTTGGATTAGTTTTTTAGGCGCCCCTGTCCTGGAGCGAACTGAGGGCCATGTGTGAAGTGAAATATTTGACGAATATATACATACAATCAAATAGTGTGTTTCATTCGTAAAATCAGTGTGCATTTGCCTCAGCATTAGCATTTATTTATGTATTTATTTATTTAACATATCAACATTTACAAGTTTAACAAAAACTAGCTCAAAATAGTATTTTAAACACTCATTTTAAACCTGCTCTGACGACCATCAAAAAAATCCATATCCTCATAACACTAGCAAAAATTCTGTTAACAAGACTATATAATAAGTAACAAGTGCGACAACTTCGTATATGCAAAACAGTTTGGTTACATGTCGGGTAACAAGGTACATGAATACGAATACCTTCAGGACTCTTAAAAATATTGTTAAGAACATTACAAGCAAAACTTATTACTATGTATATAGTAAACCCTTCTACGGGCAAGAGGAGCAAAATCTAGGTAAGACATATTCTGGACCCCTTTAAGATCTATTCCTTTAAATAGAACTTTATATTTTGCGTATTTTATAAATGTAAGTTGAACATGAACTTGATAATACGGGCGCCCAACTATGTTAAACGGCTACAATATCGATCTAACAAGTGATATATACAATGTTTTAGGGCAAATAATCCCTAGTGAATCCCTTGACAACACTGACATCCTGTTAGCTCTAGATATCACATTATCAATATGAGCTGCAAACATAAGCTTGGTATCCAAGTATACACCAAGATCCTTTACAACAGATACACTCTTTAGAGCACCATTCAATAAGTAAGCGACAGGAAGTACTGCTTTAAAACGACTGAATCCCATAAATACTCAGTGACATGTTTTTGATTCTGCACCATTCAAATACTATGGTCAGATTGTTCTGCAATAAAATAATATCCTCATTAGATGATATCTGACAGACAGCGCTTTAAATCACCAGCACAAACAAATGAAAACCATCGAAGATAGCAGTGTAAAACTTTCCAATTGTGACCTCTAACTCTAGATACAACAATTGTATTAGAATTTGTGGTATGGAGATTCAAAAAAAGGATGACATTCCTGGAACCGTTTCTTCATTTATAGAAAACAAGCTAGAAATACCGTGTTCATTGGACGAATTGGACTTTGCCTTTTCTATGAACAATACAAAAAACGATCGGTCTACAATTTTGGTTCGGTTTCTATCTAACATAAAAAAGAAAAATGTTATGGCGACAAAGAAACTTCTCAAAGACTCAGGAGTTAAAATTTTTGAAGATCTGACAAGAAAGAAGTACTCGATGCTTTTGGCTGCTAAACAAAAATATGGAAAGAATACATGGACATGGGATGGAAAAATTTTCTATTGGGATGCTGTAAAGCAGAAAAAGGTTCAGGTTATTGATAATAAATAATTATACTCTTTAACTTCATCAAAAATTATAATACCTTACTTGGAACTTTATAATTTGTTTGGGGACCGCTGAATCTATTTTAAAGCGTAAACATAGTTTAAGATATTTCGTTTGCAAGATTTTCAAATTTTTTCTTTTGATAAAATTGCGATACGCATTCCTTGTTTTTGCGGCTCGTGGATATCACTTGGAATTATAATAAATATTTTTGCATTGTACATTCGAAAGATAATTGCGTTATAGTAGGCATGTTAAATTATACAATATATTATATCATAGCATTCCTTTTTCCTTTTAAGTTGAGTAGAATTTATTTGTTTTTATTATATATATATATATATATATATATACATTAATCGTAATGATTTATCAATTAGATACTTTTGTTTTCTAGTATCACGTTTTAATTTAAGTACATATATTTGGGGGCATCTTGGGTAATGTGGAGCAAAGCATTAAGTTACACAAATACTTGTATGTCTTACTAGTCTATTAGAAGTTCATAAGAGAGCAGCATATATGTGTATGGTTGTTAATTTTTTATAAGTGATTTATTGTTTAAAGTTGCAAATTTTAACATAAGGTCTATATTTACGGGTTTTCTAGAGTTTAAGAATTTAATACTTAAATATGACTTTGATATGGTATTTCTTACAGAGACCTGGCTATCTGATGGTGATGATGTTGGGGTTTTTGCTATTCCTGGTTACCGATTTGTTCATAAGGATAGGGTGGGTAGGGTGGAGGTGTTGCGGTATATTTTAAAAGCACTTATTGCCCTGAAATTTTTTCATTTGAATTTAATGTTTCACATTTTTTAGAATATCTAGTTCTTAGATTGAAGTTAAAAAATAAATATTACTGTTTTTGCGTATTCTATAGGCCTCCCAATTCTAATTTTAATGTATTAGTTAATGACTTATCCTGTTTTTGAACAAGTAATATGTTTGGGGGATTTCAATGTAAACTTACTAAATGAAGCAAACCCTTTGATACCCTTGTTTGATAATTTTAATCTAAGTCAAATTATGAATCAACCTACTAGAATTACTCGAAATAGCGTATCACTTCTGGATCCAATATTTGTAACGGATGAGTCTTTGGTCGATGATTTGGGAGTTGTAATGTTGGAGGGGGTATCAGATCACTCCTTGGTTTATTGTTGTTTGAAAATAGAAAAGGCGTCTATTAAACCAAAGCTTATAACCTACAGAAATTTTAGCAATTTTAAAGCTGATGAATTTTACACTGAGCTTCACTCAATTAATTGGCATAATATAATTTATGAGCAAAATATTGACAACAAAATTTCCTTATTCAATCAATACCTCCTTTATATCTTCGATAAGCATGCCCCACTTAAAACTTCAAGGATTACTAAACCATGGCTCACATCAAATCTCAAAGTTTTTATGCGACAAAGAGACAAAGCACTTCAAGAATTTAAGAGGACCCGGGATTTACACGAATGGGATAATTATAAAGTGTTGAGAAATCTTACATTGTCTGTGCTGCGAAGAGAAAAAAAGCAGTATTTATTTAATATATGCGCTGAAAATAATATTAAAAAAACCTGGAAGACTCTTAAATCTCTTAACGTATGTTCAAATAACGATTTAAATATACCTAATAATTTACTTAATCCTGATGAGATGAACTTATTTTTCAGTGCATTTTTACAAAAGACGTCAGACTGTTCTTCTAAAATAAATTTTTACAATCAAAATACTTTCAATAACAACATTCAGTTTTCTTTTAATTTGGCTAGTGTTAGTCAAATTAATAAAATAATAAATGGTATAAAAACAAATGCTACGGGGGTTGATGGAATTAGTGCCAAATTACTTAAGTATTGCAGTCCCTTTTTGGACATTTACATTGCACACATAATCAATTGTTGTATTGAACAAAATTATTTTCCTGATCAGTGGAAAATATCAATAGGCAAACCTCTTCCAAAAGTAAAAAATCCAACTAACTTTGGTGATCTAAGAATAATTAGTATTTTACCGGCTTTATCAAAAGTTTTTGAAAGGGTTCTGTATAATCCGTTGGTTCAATGTGAATGAAATTATCCCGGATGCTCAGTGTGGCTTTAGAAAGGACTTAAGTACTGATGTTGCCTTGATTAGCGTTGCTGATGACATAATAACGTCAATTGATAAAAAGTTATCTACTGCATTGGTTCTGTTGGACTTTTCGAAAGCGTTTGACACGATCAACCATGAACTTTTATTGGCAAAACTCAAATTTTATGGATTTCTTGATGGTTCAGTAAACTTGGTAAAATCATATCTTCATAACAGATTTCAAAAAATATTGTCTAATGATTCTTTTTCCGAGGAAGCTAGAATTTTGTCAGGCGTACCTCAAGGGTCCATCCTCGGACCATTATTGTTTATTATCTATACTTCAGATATACTAAAATCATTAAAATTCTGTAAACTGAAAGCTTTTGCCGATGATACCCAGATTTATCTTCACTTTGATCATGAGGATTATTTAAATGCATCTTCTTTAATAAACCATGACCTGAATTTACTTAAACAACTATCTTCTGAGCATAACCTAAAACGTAACCCTCTTAAATCAAATGTTATGATTTTTAGTCCCAAAAAAGATTTTCTTAAAAATAATTTAATTATCCTATTAGATAATGTTTCTCTTCTTAAGGTTGATCGTGTAAAAAATTTGGGTATTGTATTGGATACTGAGTTGAGGTTCACTTAAGAAAAATGCTTTGTCAATCTCTGGTTCTGTCCAACTTCAACTATTGTGATTTTATTTATGGTCCTTGCTTGGATACTGTTGATAAAAATCGTATTCAGAAAGTTCAAAACACTTGCTCGCGGCTAATATTTGGCTTACGAAAGTATGACCACATTTCACATACATTTAAAGAACTTAACTAGTTGAGGATGGACAGGCGCAGAGACTTACATTTAGGTGGTTTTTTGTTTAAACTGTTATTAAACCCCTCCCTTCCCTCCACTTTACGGAGCAAATTTATACCCCGTTTAAATGTTCACACGAGAGTGATCCGGTTTACGGGGAAGATGACACTTCGGACTGCTATGTTTCAACGCTCGTTTACGTACAATGCTATTAAACTCTACAACAACTTACCAACTGAATTGTTAACTTTAGATCAGAAGTAATTTAAATCAAAATTTAAGAAATATTTATTACATTTGACATTCAACCCGTAATGTAGGCCTCCAAATCTTTTATTGTTAACTGTTGCATATGTATTGGATTAAGGATAGTGTTTTTTTTTTGAATCTAGGTACTTATGAATTTTCTATGAATTTATTTTAGTTAATTTTGTATATTGTAGCTTAAGTGTATGACCGTTAAGTAGGGTTCAGTGGAGTAGCTCTCATAGCTAGACTGCGCCCTGCTTCTCCGGTACTTAATTATATCGAAATATGTTTGTAAATTACATCTGTACATTTTGAATAAAAGACATTTATTATTATTATTATTATTATTATTATTATTATTATTATTATTATATCGTTCAAAATCGATAACCAATTAAATGACAGAAGATGATTGTTTATAAGACCAGTTTGCTGATTTAAAGTCGTAATATAATTTATTTGCAGGTTCCAAACAATCATTTTTTCAACATTTATTTAGTATCAAAGGGATGATAGAGATCACAAGTTACCAGACCAATACCTTTTTCAATAGTATTAAGCTCAAATCTAGAACAGTATTGTGATCATTTAATACATTATTATATTGAGGAAAGTCTAGATAAGCAAGTATATCACACATGATCCCTCTTGATAATCATCACTTGAAGACCACATTATTTCAGACAAATTATCATCACCCATAACCAATACGTTTTCAAACAACTCATACAATTGTTGTATCTCAGCCACCAATCTCCACGGAGCCCCACACCTACTCAATGGCAGCATTGGCCAAAGGCAGAAGGCTACATTTTAGGTAGTTCTTTACAGCAACGAAAACATCACCACGGCTTTTCGTACTATTTTTAATGTTTCTGTCAGTTCGATACACAGTGTAACACACATCCAGGAATTCAGCATCATAGATGGAGGGGTTCAACCAGGCCTCTGCAAGGACAGTTATTAAATAACATTCATTAGTGTAGCGCAGAAAAAGTTTTATAATTTGGTTTTAATACCTGTGACGTTTTGATAGAAGTGTGGCACATTCTAGATAGAACTGTCTCCCATGCTGAGCTGGTGAAAATTTGCTAAACCAACTGGTCTGACAGAACGCCGAGGACGAAATTCCTTAACAGCCTTGCCAAGGGGCCCAAGATTAGAATCAAATAAGCCTGAATTGATTCCTTGATCCCAATCTTAAACGATACAACATCATCCCTCCTACCGGGAACGAAGCACTTGACATCGGGTATACCAAGTTGATTAGTCATATAGTCAACAATGATATTCTCCGTGACTGCAAGATCACACCGGCCAAGTCCAAGATAGAACCACTGACCACCGGCCAAGGCCAAGATAGAACCACTGACGTCTTTCTCCAGGTGATAAAGAGCTGGTCTCGGAACCAGTACCAATTTAATTTCAATTCAATATGCTTTATTGTCAAAAAAAAATACAAAGCTTTGTATGGACAAAGCAGACTAAACTATGACTAATTCTAGCTTAAGCCGGAACTTTTAAGTCGTAATTATTTACTTAACAACATATAACGCAAAAGGAGAAAGAAAAAAAAGTATGTGCCTTTATAAGCACACAACTGAAGTGAAACTTCTGAAAGAGATATGTATTAGGAACTGAGTTTTTTTGAGGCTTTTTCCTCAACTTTTGCACCTGGTTTCGACACTTTTTTCCTACTTTTTTTTTTCGCCGAAAACCGCGTTTCTCTAACTCTAACTTTTTTTTTGTTTATTTCGTTTTATGATACTTTTATTAACTTTCCGAACAATATTTTCTCTTTTTTATTAATTTTTTTTCTTATTAGGTTTTATAATACTTTTATTAACTTTCCGAACTATCTTTTGTTTTTTTTTTTAATAATTTTATTTTCTTATTTCGTTTTATAATACAAGCAGAACATGACCAGCTTCAGAAATGGATGCTGGATGCATTTGTAGGCGAGCAAGGAAAATTGCAGAAAATATTGGACTGGCAAAATGAGAAATTTGAAAAAGAAGTAGACAATATACAAAAGGAAATAAAGAATATTCAGTCAGAAGTTACCAGACTACAAAATCAAGGACCCACCGAGAGGGTATTCGCCACAGGACAGAATATAAAACTTCCAACGTATGACGGTCAAACATCTTGAACAATGTACAGAAGACAATTTGAAGCCGCTGCTGTTGCCAACGGTTGGAGTAATGAAGAAATAGCTACATCACTATTGGTAGTACTTCGTGTATCTGCCCTAGAACTACTGCAGACCATTCCCATCAGCCAACAAGGGAAATATGACATAGTTGTAGCTGCCCAGGAGCGCTATTCTGTAGATGGCATCGATAGTTTGGGTTAGTTTGGGTTAGTTTGGGTTGCGCGGCCGACGGGATCAAGACGACGCTATTCTGTATGCCACTGTTACCAACGCTCGGAAATGCAACCGACAAATATCGGTTCGCAAATGACGCCTCTTAAACGTCACTCGATTCGGCACATTCAGCCAATGGGCGTTGAGGCGAGGTGAATCAGGTGAATGTCACTGTCAAGCCGTTGAGATTTGTCAACAAATATGCGTGAACGAGGAGAGTTTATTTAAATTTTTGCCTTCATTTGTAATTTGTGCTGTGCTTCCAGTTTCTTTTTTACTTATGTCGTGGCTTGCTATTAAGTACTAACATGTGGGATTTATATACTAATAAATTATATACGTATACCTAAGTATATAATATGGAACAAGAAGACCACTTTTTTCCATACATAGTTTTGGCACCACAAAAAAATGAGTCATTGAAAATGGTTTACGCGGCGCCCGCCGTCTAAAATTGCAACTTTCAAGCTGCAATTGGCGCGCGAATTGACTGAAAATGTAGCTACACAAAGATAGTAGATAGTGACACATCTTTTAGAAGTCTTTACTTTATGATGATGTCCTTTGTTTCTGTTGTTAAGTGTTCGGTTAGGCTATAGGTATAAAATCTCACAATTTTGCAGTGCCTCACAAATTTAAAACGAATCTGAATGTAATACCCTCTGTATTTTAAGGTTCATGATATTAAGCAGTAGGTTGACGAAACAATTCTTGCATTGAAAAATAATGCAAGAGTTTAAATTTTTTTTTAAGTTTCAAAGATATATGTATATAATTTTTTCGTTCTTTCAGCAAAATTTAGCGTTATAATATCGTTCAGAGGGATCATCTAATCCAATACATGGAAAGCCACTCAATGCTAGACACTACACTGTAAAATCACTCTACAAATAGTCCAAATTCACCTAAATAATCCGCAATTCCTACCAAAATACAACATCTACACAGAAAGACAATTCCGACAAACATCGGCAGCGTTCACCGTTGGGTTGACGAGGGCACGGTAGAGATACCGATCTTCGTCGACTCGAATTCGCGATATCGGTCGGTAACAGAGCATATAGAATGCCGCACAGTACGACTTACCGACGGCTGTCGATAACTAACACTTACCGATACCGACGGCTCTCGGAAGCGTGTACAGAATAGCGCTCCTGGAGAGACGATTTGGAGACCAATACAGAAGACAACTATATCAGGCACAAGTAAAGTCCCGACATCAGAAGCCTGGTGAAAACCTGCACGTGTTTGAGGCAGACGTCTCGTTCAGTTGGCCTATCCGGGAGCAACGGAAGAATTTCAAGAGGAACTTGTTGCTGAATATTTCGTGGACGGTGTTAGAGATCCAGAAACTCAGAAGATGTTTTGGGTAGAGCTCTAGAAAATCGAGTTGACTGATTGATATACTGTTGAAATTGACATTTTCAAGGCGCGGCATGTTTGGGCGCATATGTAACAATGCCACCGCCGGCGCCGGTGCCGTAACCATAGAAATAGTTGTCGCCGTCAAAAGAAAAAGTTCCTTTTTTCTCTTCATAAACGTAGGTAATTTTATTTTAGTTAATACACAAATGTATATTAAAATCAGTCTCGTCTGTGGGCTCAGTGGGACTCCCTGGTAGTTGAAAATGGACTCCTTAAACGCGCCTGGGAAAGCGCCGATGGAAAAGTAGTGAAGACGCAATTAGTGGTACCAAGGAAGAGGGTATCGGAAGTCCTGGAAGAAGTACATAATGTTTGGTGCTCATCCCGGAGTGAACAGATCGATTGACAAGATCCGCGACAGATTTTACTGGGTCAACTACTGCCAGGATGTGAAATCCTGGTGCCGGCAGTGTTCAACCTGTGCCTTAAGTCAAGGACCCCAGACAAGATCTAGTGGGAAGATGAAACAGAATGATGTGGGACTACCGTTTGAACGTCTCGCCAGTGACCGAATGAAGGCTCGATATGATCTCCAAGCTAACTCTATGGGATTTCAGATGAACGATAAAGTCTGGTTATATAATCCGCACAGGAAGAAAGGAAGATCTCCCAAGCTAACGCCAGTATGGGAAGGGCCCTATACAGTCATCAAAAGACTTAATGATGTAATGTATAGAATTCAACGAGCCCCAGAAGCAAACTGAAAGTTGTCCACCTCGACAGGCTAAAAGCATATCACGGACATGAAGTAGCTGATCAGGACGATCAGGTTTAAGAGGGAGGCAACGTCATGGCTAGCAACCATCCGAATGTTTTTGTGCTACCCTATAGAACCGGCCTTGCCGCGTATACGTACGAGTCATCGCCGGCCGCGAAGATTCAGGAACGCTGGTATTATCTCGATGCCGAGAATCATATAGAGTGGCCTCGCTTCTTCCCGAATATTCGTGATAGATTTGAGATTGTATATAAGTAGCAGACCTAAAGCGTGTTGAGTTAGTTAATCATTGAGTGTTGAATTGTAAGGAGCTATTAGTTGTAAAGTTATAAGAGTAGTTTAGTGTGTTTAATTGTATACAGTGGTAGATAATAAAGAGAGTAGTTTGAAATAGTAAAAGTTGTAATTTCGTTCAGAACCCACGGGAAAAACGTAACAACATGTTCGTCAAACTTTAACTTATCGTCAACGTCAACATGTAAGCCCAAAAATTCTGTCTCATGTGTTGCTTTAATGAATTTGTCTTTCAAATCTATGTCAGTAATAGAAAATCTAAAACTTATAAGTTCAGTTTTCTCAATGTTAAAATTCCATTCCTTTATTTTTAGGATATCCTCAAAGACTATTCTTTTTTAGCTTTCTGAACATTTGTCACTCCACTGGAAATATGGAAAGACAGTTAGCTGGATCTGTGCATGAGCCCGATTTATACAGACGTATCACGACTGCCGTCTTCAAACTAGGAAAGACCCCAGGAGAAAAACTCTTATTTATTGCACTAAAACAGAGTTTTATCCACAATACCGGAACAGATTTTTTGCACTCGACTAAAACTAAAACTAAACTTAAAATCTAAAAACTCCCATTAGTACTAACTGTTTGCTTAATCACGCGGAACCAAAAAGATCCATTCCTGGAATCCCACTAGTCACGCTAGATCAACCAATACAATGGACTATACGGAATAGGCCCTCTAACTCTATTTAAACTATTCTTACATTTAACAATTTACATACTTTCACATGCGTCTTATAATCTCCTATCAGTTATATTATGAATTAATGTTAAATTTTTAATTGATATTATATGATTATTATCAAAAGCATGCTCGGCAACACTTTATTTTTCAGTTCTACCATACTTTAAATGAGCTATGCGTTCTTTGAATCTCGTTTCTATAGATCTTCTAGTTTGCCCAACATATTTTTGGTTACAATCCATGCCTCCAATTTCATAAATTCCACTTCTTTCCAATATTTCAATTTTGTCCTTTGGACCACCTAAAAATGTCTTAATGTTAAAGTGTTTGGTATACTAATTTTAAAGCTACTTCCATAAAAACCTTTTGGAGTCCTCTAGTATACTTAGGATTATATGGTATCGAGACAGATTTTGTATTTTTACCCTGATTAATGAAAGAAGTGGAATCACGAATGGTCTTTCTAAACAAATGCCTATTAATTAGTCTATTCATTAAGTTAGGTACTTCCGACCACAAACTTATTACAACGGTTTGTGAATTGCCACTTCTACAGAGGGATCCACCATTGCCTCGCAAAATCTGGCATTACAATTCTGCAAACTGGGACGATCTAAGAGAGTTCTACCTAGATTTACCTTGGCTCGACTTCTGCTTTGGCACTAACGACCCGTCGCGTCAGTCTACTGCAAAGAGATTACGCAAGTAAAATCTCAGGAATGGGAGCATACATCCCAAATTTCATCAAGTTTCCGTCAAAAGGAAAGCCCTGGTTCGACAGAAGATGCGAAAGAGCTGTAGATAGGAAACAGCAAGCCTACAAGTACTGGCAGCAAATGCAGACCGCTGAAAATCGTAATTATTTTGTCGAAGCGAGAAACGAATGCAAACGTGTGATCGACGAAACTAAGGACAAACACAATCAAAGGATCAGGAATAAACTTTTGCAATGCCCCAGTGGCTCCAGGAATTTCTGGTCGGTAGCAAAGGCAGTAAGTAATAACTTTACAAAAACGTCTCTCCCACCTTTGACAGATGAACGTGGCATCACGGGGACTACAGCCAAGGAAAAAAGCAAACATGCTCGTCAAAATGTTTTCATCGCACTCTACCTTAGACGTCCCCCAAGGCAAGGCTCTCCCCACCATATCGAACATCAACACTACCATGGCAGAAGTCAAGTTTCATCACCGTGATATTCGTAAAATCTTTAAAGAACTAGGTTTTTTTTTTTGTATAAATTAATTCATGGACAAAGAGTGTGATTACCTGTTAGATAAAGTGTTCATTAGAGTGCATCAAAGGAGAACACGGTTGCAATGCTTATTTCATATTGAGCAACATCCAACCAACTATTATTATTATTATTATTATTATTATTATTATTATTATTATTATTATTAGTTTAACAATAGTAGGCGGTTTACACCGATGAAACTATTGTAATTAGGCTAAACCCATTTTAATTCCCTCCGCCAGGTCTGGTTAGGATTTCGGGTAACTCGCGATCAATATAGCTTTTAAATGAGCTTATTGTTCCTGCCGTGACAGCTTCTTCACTGAGTGCATTCCACTGATAGACTACTCGGTTAACAATGCAGTGTCTTCTAGGGAGCTTGGATGTTCTTTCTGTCTCCAACTTTAAATGATGACCACGCAAATGTATATTTTCACTGAGTTTAAATGACACTGTTGGAACGGAATAATAATTGTGCAGGGTTTTATATGTCTCTATCAGATCTCCCCTTAACCTTCTAGTTTTCAAAGTGGATAAGTTTAATTTTGATAGGCGCGATTCGTAGCTGTCATGTAACAAACTTAGGGGCATTTTGGTTACTCTTCTTTGTACTCGCTCTAATAGATCAATGTCTTTGACAAAATATGGACTCCAAATAGTATGTGCGTATTCCATTTTTGGCCGTATGAATGATTTGTAAACTTTAAGCACAAAGTCTACAGAGCGGTCTTCAAATGCGCGTTGGATGCAATAAGTAAATGAGTTTGCCTTTTTGACAACCTTGCTTATATGGTTATCCCATTTGAGGTTACTGGTGATAGCAACTCCAAGGTCATTTTGTTCTTGTACATGATCCAAAACTATGCCATTAATAGGGTACGGAAATTCAATGCAGTTGGAACCTATGCTTAGGATAGTGCACTTTGCTTCATTGAGCTTCATCTTCCATGTACTGCACCAGGATTCGATCTTATGGAGATCTTGTTGCAGTTCAGCATGATGTGTGTCTGGATGTGAGTACAGTTTTGTGTCATCTGCATAAAATGTAATATTGGATTTTATGTCTGCAGCCAAGTCGCCAATGTAAACCAGGAACAACAGCAGTCCAAGAACTGATCCCTGAGGTACCCCACTCAGAAGACTATGAGCTGATGACAGGGCTCCATTTACTCTCACTTGATATTTTCTATCAGTTAGAAAATTTGTAAGAAGTGCCAGCAAATTGCCTTTGATGCCATAGTGGTTTAATTTGTGAATTAGCAGATGGTGCGGCACCTTGTCGAATGCCTTTTCAAAATCCACATCTTTGCAGAAATATAACTGGCATTCCGTCAGGTCCGGGGCTAGAGTCCGGTTTCAGCGCCTGCAGTGCCCGGAGGACATTTTCCTGCGTAAACTCGACCGTGAACTTGTGTACGCCTGCAGACGTGGAACGTGGTAGAGATGGCAGTGGCATAGTGTTTCCGGTAGTAAAAACCCTATTAAACTGCTCAGCAAATGATTCGCTAGTCGTAACGTTACCGGTTATAAATTGGTTTGTGGCAGTACACTTTAAGGTTATACTAGATATTTTAGAGTTAAGGGATTTATTGATGTATTTAAATAATTGTTTTGGGGAGTTAGACGAAGCGATATTGTTCTCATATTTAATTTTCAAGTCTTTGATTTGCTTTTTAAGACAGTTGTTCTGCTGTCGATAAAGTTGATAATTTTCATTACTTGGTGACCTCACATAATTGTCCACAGCTTGTGCTTTTTATTTATATCCCGAAAAACACTGTTGTTTAACCAAGGTTTTCTGTTGTTAACCTTTATGGGTTTTAAAGGTACAAATGTCTCAATAGCGTATGATAACAATTCCGTGCATCTACCATATCTATCTCGATTATCAGAAGTTGGCTCAAAGTTCTGTTGTGAGAAAAAGGTATTGATTTCATCGTAGTCCGCTTTCCAGAAATTTCTGGACAAATGTTTCTTGGTGTCTTTTGTTGGTAGTTTTAACTGGGTCTTGCTTAGTATTACCACGTGATCACTGTGTCCCAACGGTGGTTCACTTTGAATGTCATACAGAATATTCTTCTGGTTAACGAAAATTAAATCAAGCTGTGATATTTCTGTGTTTCTATAACGCGTTGGGAAAGAGACCATTTGATAAGCGTTCATTTCCTTATAACTGTGCAGGAAAGCATCACTCGACCTATCACCCCCAGAAAGAGATAAAGTTTTCCAATTTATTTTGGGGTAATTGAAGTCTCCAAAGACAAAAACGGGCAAATATTCGGCGCAAGTACATGTTAAAAGCTGAATTAGTTCTGCATCCATTTCTTCAGTACTATAACCTGGTCTATAAATACACACAACAGTGAAATTAACCTTGGCTATCTTAATGTCTATCCAAGCTGCTTGAATACAGCTCGAAATTGGTAAGCAGTATCTAGTAGAGACACTAGAGAAAATTTGATGACCCTCCATATGCTCCTTAACAAAGACACATACTCCACCTCCAGTTTGTCCCTCCCTATCTTGTCGATATATGTTGTAGCCATTAAGGTTAATTAGACTGCTCGGGATACCATTATTCAGCCAACGTTCCGAAATCAAAACAAATGTAGGATCATGCTTGTTGATAGAAATTGAAAGTTCGTTTAATTTTGGCATCATTGATCCCAGATTGCTATACCAAAAGGAGACGTTTAATACCTGATCATTGTTGCTATTTAGTTTTTTGATACGATAATTCTTGGTACAGAATTAAAGTATTTAATCTTAAGATTATTCTCACCTTGTTCTGTGCGGGTTTTGAGTTCTGCTACAATCTGTTTCAGGTATTTTTGTTGCATGACTGTTTGATCACCTCTTATGTAGATACCTTCATCGCTGTCTAGTTTACTCTTTTGTTTTAGTATTGCGAGAGCGTCCTGTCTTGTTTGCAGTTTGACTTTGATTGGTCTCCTTTTGTTCATTTCATATTTTCCCATTTTAAAGAAAGAAAATGTCGTTCAGAGAGATACTGGAATCAATTTTCCTGAAGATATCCTTGACCTGTTGTTTTACTTTTTCATTTCTTGCTTCTTTGTTTTCTTCAGTTATTTCTGGTGCTCCAAAAATAATTATGTTTGTCATATGTTTTTCGCGTTCATTGATTTCATCAATTGTTGGCATAACAGATATACTTTCTTCTTGTGCACTGATTTTTTTTACTGTCTTCTCAAGCTCAACATAATTGCTTTTCATTGATTCTGCTTCATTCTTAAATTTCACAACATCAGCATATGTATTATTAGTTTGGTTAATTAGTTCTTTAACTTCTTTTATTTCTGTTTGTACTTTCAAATTTGATTTGTTGAAGCCTTCTTTAATTTTCTTTATTTCTGATTGCACTTCAATGCATGACTGTTTTTGATCATTTGCCTTTTCATTGAGCTTTTTTATTTCTTCCTGTAGATCATGAATCTGCACCTCCAAATCATCAGATATTTTTTCTTTAATTTCTCTGGTTTCCACAGTTAAATCCTTCATATTTGTCTTTATGGATGGAATTTCTACGATGTCTCTATTAATTTTCTCTTGACATTGAGTACAAAAATATTTAATCACCCTAGTCTGGGCTGTTATTGACCTTATTTCGTTAGAGGACAACTGTGAGCAGTTTCTGCAGAAAACTTTTTTACAGAAGTCACAGTGGCATCCGAATAGCTCCTTGATATCCTTACTTCTAGTTACATCTATGCGGACACATTCCTTCTTGCAGCTTGAATTTGGACACCAAGTCGATGTAATTTATACGGATCTGTCCAGGGCCTTCGATAGCGTGTGTCACGACTTGTTGTTGAAGAAGCTTCACAAAATGGGAATATCGGGCAACTACTTGGGGTTTATCGCTTCCTACCTTACAGATCGTCGCCAGCGCGTCACCGTCCATGGTTCTTCGTCTGAGGAGTTTGCGGTGCCGTCGGGTGTTCCCCAGGGATCACACATTGGGCCAATTCTCTTCCTTGCTCTTCATGAACGATATAACGCAGTGCTTTCGGAACTCCCACTGTTTGGTGTACGCCGACGACTTAAAATTCTTTGCTGTTAATACTGACAATGACGGACTTCAGAGGGACTTGAACTGTCTGGTCTCATGGTGTGGTGACAATCTGTTGAAGCTAAACATCGATAAGTGTAAGACCTTATGCTTTTACACCTGTCGCATTCCAAATAACACCATCTACAGCATTGACAATGTGAGCCTGCAGGTGGTATCTTCCATGAATGATTTGGGGGTAATATTTCAGAGTGACCTTTCATTTAACCTCCACATTGACAGTGTTGTCCTCAAGGCGTATATAATGCTTGGCTTTATCAAGAGAAGCAGAAGACATATCGTGGACACGAAGGCAATAACGTGATTATATAACTGCTTAGTGAGAAGTGGACTTGAATACTGCTCAACTATATGGTCGCCAATATATGCCTGTAACATAAACCGCCTAGAAAGGGTTCAAAAGAAATTCACGAAATATCTTCTTTTTAAACATCGTTTTCCCTTCAACGATATACCCTACCAAACTGGACTGAAAAGTCTTGAACAGCGCCGTAAGGAAAGTCTATTGCTTTTCTTATACAAGCTTTTGAACAACCTGGTTGACTGCAGTGATATTCTTGAGGCTGTTGCATTTCATGCTCCAGCAAGACGTACGAGGCAGATGCAGCTTTTTTTTGAACGTACTCATCGGACGAATTATGGATCTGCAGCGTTTGTCGACAGACTGCTCAAAAACTACAACAGAATCGCCCCAAACTGCGATATATTTAGCTCAACACTGTTTACTTTTAGAAGAGATCGTTCTTGTTAATATGTCGGTCTGCGTCCTCTGTAATATTGTCACGATTTGTGTTTTTTATCGGTGACGACACGCCTTACTTAGCGTGTAGGAGAGCAACTCAGATTTAGGAACGCACTACGTCAAGTTGAGAAGAGATAATAAAGGAGACACCTCGATAAAAACAATAACAAGTTTATTTACAAACAAACTTAACAACGGTTAGATTGTATACTAATAAAGGCGTGTTTAAGATTATAGATGAATTAAGAGTTTACACTATACCCAATTAATATGAAATGCATGTCTTCTCGAGGGAGGCTTAGTTCAAAGTTTGTTCTAGCAAGCGACGTCACTATTTTATTAATAAAGTTTATGTGAGCGGGTTGTCTTTTATTTAGGTATTTGTTCTGATATTTATAAGGTAAGACTTTTAAGTTTATCACAAATTGCTAAGGCACTTTAACTACTTTTTGAAACTCCCCAAAAACTATCCCTTCACTAGAAGTTCTGATGCTTCATAAATTCGACTCTCTCTATACTTTTTAGTAGCCCCCGAATGCCGTATACCTATGCATACGTTCACCCAGGTTAGGTAAGGACCTGACAACCTTATACCTGTGTATAAGTGTTCTCAGTTATGGGGGTTGTGGGATAGAACAGCTAGAAGTGTACGCACCTGTGTGCTGTACGGCAACTAGACTGAGCGGTTTGAGAGACCCGAAAGTCTGATTTACTCGGCGTTTGCCGGCGTATTTATATGTTACAAAATGCT
>MU189332.1:0-15233 GCA_016904865.1 Pissodes strobi | reverse complement strand
TTGCGACAGGGTGATATTTAATTAATGATTTTAATTAGTTCACACATGTTTTTATATTTTATTGCCTTTGTATTATTATGTATTTTATAGTCTTTAGGTACCATTTGGAATGTATATTTCTGTAGAGTACTTGTTGAATAAATAAATAAATAAATAAATAAATGATTTCCAATCAAAATTGTTCTTAATCCGGCACTGTGTATATGTTTTGGTTCAAATTCTATTGGGTTTAAGTAAACATCCACTGGCACTGAGAGCAATTTTTTTAAATATTTATTCGGGTATTTGTTTATTTAAGGCTGGTTTTTAGGTGTTTTTGTTTATTTTAGCTGATAAAACAGTTCAGAGACAAAGCCGATCTTTCCGAACTCCACATAATATTTATTTCAAAAACATTATCAAATTCGGTTAGACAATATTAGTAGAATTAAAACTCGCGAAAACCCGGAATTTTTTCGATACTTTTCAACGCAGAAACAACGGTTTCAGCAGGAGCAAACAATAAATACGTCTCATTTGCAGCGCGACAAATATAGGTTGGTAAACAAGGATTTTGCAACAATCTAACAAAGAATTATAACGAAATATTTACCAACATTGACATTTTTAGATATAGATTAAATACGTTTAAGAATTATCTTCAAGGTTTTAACATAGGTCGATTTTAGAAAACTTAAGAATAATTATTGTTAATTGTAAGTACTATTTGAAGTATTTGACTCTGTAATTTAAACTTTCTTGTACTAAATAAATAAAAATAAAATAAATAAATTAATGCTAGACCCCCTGTGCTCTGCCACAATGTCAGAATGATGCCGTAATTTTGCTACTAAGAGCATCAAGATCAAGACTACGAGGCTGAGTACTGCTGAGAGTCGCAGGATCATTCTTATATTCAGTAATGGGTATAGCGCATGCGTCGCAGGCGAAGATGATGATTCTCGATTTCATCTGCGTGACCTGAGCCTCGGATGTTGGGAGCTTTGAGCATGATGCGCAGAAAGCTGAGTTGCAAAAATCACAATTTATTTTGTATTTGATTTCCTTTTCAGTCAGCGAGTTTTTACACCTTGAGCAGGACATGCTGCCTTCCTTACCTACCTACTGAATTACAGCACAGGCCAAGCCCGAAAAATCCAAAATTCGCTGAGCCTGACGTTGTTTAGAAAATGCAAAATTGCAAATCACCAAACTCGTTGGCCCAGAAATGCAGACTAATCTGAGCAAGAAAAAAAAAATGTTTTTCTTCAAACGTCAGTAAATCCGTCATTACTCGACTGTGTAGGCGGCCGTGAAGTTTCGTTTTTCCTCCGCCGGAGCTTTACTTTTCACTTTTCCGCCGGCGGAGGTAAAAGTGTTGTCATAGCAACATAGATACAATACAAACAGACAACAAAATAAGCGTCAACAACTCAAGATTTATTAAACTACAATTTGTATTTATCACTCAATTTGTGACTGCATTTCTAAAAATCACTAATTTAGGAACAAATTGGTTATTATTTAATCGAACTGACTCAATAACTGCTTATCAATACGGAATTAAAACGCAATCGGAGACGAATCTTAAAAAAATAATTATTGTTGACAAGTGTCCACTGACAGCTTTATGTTACATTATATTCACCGAAACCGGTCTAAGCAAGGCCACCTACGACCGTGGTCTAAGCCGCCTTGCGAACCCATTTATCTTTAATAATAATTAGATATTATTACTATTAAAAAGAGATGTTTTTGCATTAATTTGTCGACATTTGAAGAAAAAACAGCATATTTTATTTGGAGGAAAAGTTACTTTTCATGGCTTGCTCTCTATTACCAGCCTTATTCCGTTCGGCTGTTAAACACGAGCGCGCCATGAAAAGTATCACTTTTCCTCCATATAAAATAATATACTATTATGCTGACCTTAGCACTATCGTTCTTCTATTGTTTACACTGAAAACCGCAATAACTCGCGAACGACTGACGCCCAGGTAACACGCACAGAACAAAAAATGCTAGAGAAATCACAAAATTTACACATGTTTACCGGGCAAAACTACGAAAAAATCGTTAAGAACGTGTATGTACAGCAAATGAAAATCCTGCTATGCACCATCAAAGCATTAAATAAATAAATAATGCTTTAAACCTTCTTTAGGAGTGTTTTTCTGATGTAATTAACCATGTTTTACGTTTTGACCTGTGAATGTGCTTTATGGCATGTATTATCATTAATAAAGATTTTGATTTTGAATATTTCTGTTCGAATTCCTTTTGCTGTTACAGATCTATTTGCCAGTTTTTCGTTTGTAATTTGTATTCCTCTAATAGCATTTTCAGAGCCAACAAAAACAAATTAAAAGTCGTTTTTTTTCAAACGTCTACCATAGTTCAAAGCTTGCTCTACAATCTTATTAAACAAAATGCGTGGTTTATACTGGCAATTTATATAACAACTGGACTGGAATGAATTTTTTATCAAGACAGCACAACCCTTTATACTGTGATAATCACCAATTAAAGTTAACTGGGGATTTCTTACCCATTTAAAATAGCCATTATGGTTTTTCTGAGATGAGATTGGAGAGTTAGACTTCATATTGAATTTGGCTCTCAGCTTAGACAATTCCGTCTCGACCACTAAATTATCACTTTCCAGGGTGCGAATTGTCGTTCACTAACTCCACCAAGTGGAATTGGTTATATATTCAGTAAACAGAATAAAATAAAATTCAAATTCAAATTCAAAATATCTTCAACAGGTGAGACCCACTGTAAATAAATATTTACTTAATTCAACAGGTGAGACCCACTATAAATAAATATTTGAGAGCCAAACACAGCTTTTCTTTTATTTTTTGTGTAACTGGAATAGCATTGCTTATACAAGTGTTTAATATATTCGTAATCGGGAAGTTGCGTACTTTACGAAAATAATATCGTAATGGACTTATACCTTGTACAATAATTATAAAACAAAACTGTTTGAATTGTATTAATACCTACAAAAAAAAAAGGATTTTGTTTATTTCCAAGGTGCTCTTATCAATGTTTATTGGACCCTTTTTTTGTGGCAAGTGAGGTCAAGTGAACATCTGTGTTTATTATTGTTTACCCATACAGTAAAGGAAAGAAAGGTGTCCATACACTCCCAGTCTTTTAAGCGTATACAATATTCAAATTGATCCTTTAGAAAGCTATATTTGAACTACCTACAAACATGTCGTGCTCAAAATGCAGCAATACCCTCACTGCTGAGGAGATTAAATATAAAATGACATGCGACTTTTGCGGTGATATGCACTGTCTGGCGTGCTCGAACTTAACTTCGTCTGAGTACTACATCACTAGACTCAGCAAGCAGAGATTACTTCTTTTTGCTTGTGAAACTTGTATGCCAACAGTAAGAAACACTTTTAAATCCGCAAATATGGACCAACAACTAAATCAACTCCAAACCCAGATGGAGGACTCGTTCAAGGACTTTCAGAAGGAATTTACAGCAGAATATGCTAAAAGATTTGAAACACTTCAGGACATTTTTGAAACCCAACTAAATGCATTAAAAGCACAATTTCAAGATTTTCAAGACCTGAAAGTATCGAATAAAGATACAGTTAATACCAAAACCGTGCAGTCGACGTCTATGCCAACCAAGAATAAGCCAGCAGATAAACAACCCGTCACCACTGCATCAAAGGGGTCAAATGAAAAAACAAATAAATAAATCTGGTGATGAACAGGATATTGGTAACTACCGACCAATATCCCTAACCCCAACATTTTCAAAGATTTTTGAGTATGCCTATTTGGATAGGTTTCAAGGATAGTAGTAGTAAACGTTATTTATTAGGTACATATAACATACATTTTACAATATACACACATGCACCCTTAGGCCATCGACCGAAGTCCTTCAGCCTGTGGGACCTTAAATTTATAACAAACGGCATTATTTTTTTTTTACGTATGGAAAATTAACACTCACAATTTAATCAAAAAAAAAAAAAAGTAAAATAAAATATTATGTGTATCTAGGTAATGATACTAATCATAATAAGTAGCAATCAATGGATGATAAACAAAAAAAATAAAGAAAACCAAAAAACAACGAAATATATATGAAAAGTACAAAGTTAATCCCTTAATGTATCCAGAATTTCAAATAGAGTTTGTGAGGAGTATTTTCTGGCTGGTCTTAGGTTTTGGTCTCGTTCTTTGCACAATAGCTCCATCAAAGGGACTGTCTCAGGTTTCTTGGCAAAATTGGTTGTCAAAATTTCTAGGCGTTCAGTTATAGGCAAGATTTTGGTTTCCTGGTACAGCATTTCATTTGAAGGATTATGCAAATGGTTGTTGGGGTGTCGTATCTTGGTAAGGTTGCGTAATGCTGTGGTTTCTGCTACTTGAAGGTTTTTAAGTGCTGGCGTTCTGCAATTAATATACATCGGATGCATGTATTCCAAGAGCGGTCTGCAAATGCTTGTGTATATATGTGAAGCAGTTTTATGGAAATTCCCCTGTCTGTGTAGGTCAAACTTCTGAAATGCTTGGATCTTTGTATGCACTTTTTTTTTACGTTTGTGGTATGCTGGTTAAAGTTCATTTTGTGGTCAATAGTTATTCCCAGGTATTTAACTGCTGATTTCGGATGTATCACTTCGTTGCTCAGGGTTATTGTAGGTGTTAGGTTGTTGTTATTATGGTTAAATACAATTAATTGTGATTTTCTGGGGTTTGCTTTTAATCGCCAAAGCTCAAACCATTCCTGGATGGATTGCATCAAGTTTTGCAGTGCTTCTTGTGTGGAAGTAATGTTATAGCTATGAGAAATTAATGCAGTATCATCGGCAAACTGTAAAATGTAACTGTTCTTGTTTTGTTCTTGTGCATCATGATTGGTATAAATGTCGTAACAGAATAGATTATACAGCAGCGGTGAAAGTGGTGAACCCTGAGGGACTCCTTGTTCAGCTTCAAATGTGTTGGAGAGCTTGTTGTTGACTCGTATTCTAATGGTCCGGTGGGAAAGAAACTCCTTTATAATTACAATTAGATGTTGGGGGCAATTCATTAGATGCAGTTTGTATAAAATTCCCTTGTGCCACACACTATCAAAGGCCTTATTGATATCCAGCATTACTGCTGCACTCCGCTGTCCCTTTAATTTGGCTGTCTGTACATTTGATATGAGAATGGAAAGGGGATGTATTGTTGAAGCCTTTGTCTGTAAGCCGAATTGATGTTTTGGGATGTGCATTCCCACACTTTTTTGAAGGAGTTTTTTTAACAATTTTCTCAAAATTTTTTGAAAGAACTGGTAACAAGGTTATTGGTCTGTAGCTGGATGGCCTGCTTAAGTCTGAGTTTGGTTTGCCAATTGTTGTTATAATTTCTTGTTTCCAGATAGAGGGGAAAAACTGGTTATTTAGACAAAACTCATACATTTTAATGATGTAATTATGGATCTCTGCTGGTAACTTCCTCAATAGGTTTTTTGTTACAAAATCTGACCCTGGTGCTGTACTTTTGCCGCTGTTTAAAATGAGAAAATAATCTTCTTCCGATATTGTTTTAAAATTGTCAGAGATTGTGTTATTTCTGAAATACTCATTGTACCAGTTGTTGATTATCTCAAAGTTTTGTCTGTCGAAGGTCGGGTCGTTATCCTCTTGGAAGGCTTTTTTGAAATGTCTAGCGAATACTTCGGCTTTGTCAGCATCCTCCTGAAATATTTGGTCTCCTTCGCTCAAGTCGGCAATGTGGTGTTTAGGTTTGTATTGTGTTAATTTACGGATTTGTTGCCAATATGTTTTGCCCTGTTGTTGGTTAATGTCGTTGCATGCCTGGATCCAATTGTGTTCCCTATATTGAGCAATAAGTGATTGAATGTTTTTGTTGTAGGTATTAATGTTTGTTTTGTAGTTTGAATTTTTGTTGTTTTGATATTCTCTAAGCATTTTACGTTTTGTTTTGATAAGCTTAATAATAAATGGTGGAAGTTTGTGTAAAAAGTACCTGGTCTTGATTTTGGGAGAATACTTGATTATAGCTTCAGATAGGGAGTCATTAAAAACCTGAATTGTGTCTTTGTTAATGTGCTGATTTGCATTGATAAATACCTTCATATGTTCTGCAACTTTTTCTGTATCACATTTTTCGAAGTTAATCTTTGTGTCAATATCTGTATCTTGTATGCTTCTATCAAAGACAATTCACAGGGAATAGACGCCCAGCGAGCCGAAACGGTAATGTACTTCAGGTTCCGTCCTTAAGAGCGCAGCACCTGCGGCTTGTAAACCTAATTTTACTATTATTTTAAATATTCCGCATCTCTCGACATGGTGCGATTTCGGTTGCCATGAGGCCGATACAACGACGCCTTGCGGTGTTGCCGATGTATGTTGGACTTAGCAGAGCTCGATTTAAATCAGGGCAACGCGATGTCGCGCGGCGGTAATGAGTTCAAAAAGCGTAAAGGGCTGCCGCGTTCTCTTTGATAGACCGCTTTGCTTGTCGGTGTCTTAAATCTAGGGCTTTTTAATACCGCCTGTTTTTTAAGTAAACCTTGCCATCTTCAATTATTGAGGGGAAGGAGTATTACCACAGCTTATACCGTACCGAATCGGTATAAGCTGTGGTATTACTATTTGGTAAATTTGGTTATTTCAAAGATATTCTTTTTGCAAGTGCATTGTGATTGAATTCTTCCTCTTACGTTCACCGATTTTAAAAACAATGTCTGGTAATGTATGTTGCTATTTCAATTGTGGGAAAAAAATGTTAAAAAATGAGGAATTGTGTCAGCGCTGGATTCTTAATTGCGGTAAGAAAAAGTTACACACAGTAAAAGTCCTTTTGTTTTTAAACTACTTTTGCTCGTGTTGTTTTGCATTACCTTTTCTATAAAATTATTATTAAAAAATAGCAATATTAAATATGATTGCTTCACTAAGATGGAAACTCAAATTCCTTTTAGGATTTAGGGAAGAAATAAGAACCGATTTTGCAAAACTCATTTCTAAGCGGATGGTTAAAACCGCCTAAAAATATTTTCTTTTCTGAAATTTGCTCTGTATTTTAGAAAGCAGTGAAACAAGTCAATTTTATTTTAATTTTCGTTGTGTAATAGCATTTTTAAATGCTATACCACAGTATAAAACGGTAATTTTTGATATACCTACATATTCGTTTTTAGCGTGCAAAGAACATGCTTTGTAATATCTGCCAATATAAGGGGTTGAAACGAACCCCCAAAAGTAAATACTTTTCGAAATGAAAACTTCTTTAGGCGCGTTTTGCGTTTTTTATTTGGGGGGGTTGAATGAGACCGTGCCGTCACGCTCGGATATGTAACCTCACGCGTCACGCTTGGATATATGCTCCTTCTACTGGCATGTTCCCGTATAGGTAGGGAATGTAGCCGGGGTAAAAATAAGATTCTGGACGTAAACGGGATCCCGTACTCCCCCCCGTTTGGACAGGGGACGGGAGAGAGGGAAAAACTTAAATAATTAATTTCGGGAGAACGGGAAGAGGTACGGGGTCGAAATTTTTATGGTAGGTGCGCCCCATGGGGGGTCACCTGAGACCATACGGGGGGAAAGAGGCTCTAATTTAAGGGGGGATTTTGGGGGAAAAACCGTTTTTTTTCCGTATCTGCAACGAAGGCTCGGATCGAAATTCTGACCAACGATGACCCCGCTTGTTGAAGTTTTCTCTTTTATCGTGTGGTCTTGAGCACACACAATTTTTTTTCTAAAGGAGTACTTTGAAATGGTAAAACATATACATTTTATTAGGGGCAAGATAAAATACTGGTTTTGTATGGTTCTACGGGGTTGAACCAACCTCGTAAAAATTTAAAAGTGAACATTTCTATCAAAATAAGCGTTTTTTTATTTTGAAAAACATAAAAATGCGTTAATCTTATTATCGTTTTTAAATACTTGGTATTTATAGCAAAATTATGATAATAAGAGGTGATTTCTAGCCCTAACGTATGGTGCCTTCACTAAATATCCTTAATATCCTTAATTTTAACCTATAGAATGAACATCTTTTAATCTAAGTTGAAGGTATTACCAAAGACAATTTACAGTTAATTGTCTTTGGTATTACGAAATTGTATTACATTTTGTTTTTTATTATCAGATCATTTATTTGTTGAGAAATTGTTAGGTGGCTTATTGTCCTAATGACAATTTGAACTAGTCGCTCCTGCTATATTGCACTGTTCGCTAAAAAGGGCATAGTTACATGGTTCGCAACTGTAGATTTTTATGTTCATTATGACAAGGAATATTCCTGTTGATTAGCCACTAGTAATTTATTGGAAAATAAATATTAGGGAACAAACGTTTCTTGCCGCCAGTATGTCGTCATTACAAATAGCTATAATTTAAACTTTAGGTATCTCAGAAGTTTTAATGAATTATTGATTTTGACAATATTAAGACGTCGTTCCTAAAAGCAAATTTAAATCTAATAAGTAACAAACTATATTTCTCATTTACATTCGTACCGTGCATTCAATTTATCTTGATAACATTTTGATTTGTTGTATTTTTTTTTGTTTTTAAAGATATCAAGGTAAACAAAAAAGCAAAATGAAGGATTGGTAGCCAAGTTTTTTTCTAAGTTACACATAAAACAAAACACTAACAATTTTGTGACATATAAGCTTATTCTATATTTTTTTAAATGGAACACTGTACTTCTTCGGACTCTCTAGAGAAATCTAAACACATTTCGTGTATAATATCCTATACCTATCTTTATGTGTTAACGAAATATTGACAGTTGAAAGTCGGGCATTTTGACAGGCTTTAAAACCTAAACCGCTCGAGAGCAAAGAGTCCGGTTTGTCATTCCTATCTTAAGTTTTCATGATCTATCGAATGACAGCAACTTTGAATTTAACCCGCGGATAAAATTAACCGGAACCTTTAAACCTCCGGTTAAATTCAAAGTCACTGTCATTCGATAGCTTCTGAAAACCTAAGATAGAAATGTGCAAACCGTTTTCTTTGATCTCGTGCGGTTTAGATTTTAAAGCCTGTCAAAATGTCAAAATGCCCGACTTTCAACTGTCAATATTTCGTAAACAGCTAAAGATATAGGATTTTATACACGAAATGTATTTAGATTTCTCGAGAGAGTCCAAAAATGTAGTAATATACAGGGTGTTCCATTTAAAAAAATATAGAGTAGGCTTAGATGTTAGGAAATTGTTAGTGTTTTGTTTAACTTAGAAAAAAACTTGGCAACCAACCCTACATTTTGCTTTTTTGTTTACCTTGATATTTTTAAAAACAAAAAAGTTACAGCGAATCAAAATGTTATCAAGATAAATTGAACGCACGGTACATATTCTTAGAGTCAAGGCTAAATAATTGCTATAACTATATTATAAACATAGAACTTGTCTAACTCTTGCAGAAATACATGTATTGATATATTAGTGCAACAATTTTATTTTGGTGTCATGTTTACGGAATTTTGTAACAAACTTCCCTTTTCAACACTTTTTTATTCAATGGAAATTTTTTCTAAAGAACAAAGCATTTTCTGTAATATTCTTTTTCTACCCCCGTTATTTAAACTGTACAATAATTCACTTTTATCTTAAATACAAAATGTCACTTGGTCACTTTATAGAAAGTGTGTCGTTATATCACAATTTGTCACTACCGAAAAGTAGCTTTTCACCAGTTGACCACCCTAACAAATTGGTTCTTCCGATAAGTACGTTAATAAATATACAGGGTGTTCATTTGAAAACTTCCCACCACGGATTTATCGAAAAGCAGCGATTAAAAAAAACGCCGAGGCACGTCAAAAGATTTGTCAAGGGGGACAACTTTTTAACCAAAAACTACTTCACCCCCTTTCACCCTCTGCCCCCAGGGTCAGCCCCTTAAAAATTTAAATGGAAAGGGGGGTCGAATGATACATCATTTTAAGGGTCTTTCAACTCCCTTTATATTTCGTGTATAATGTCCTATACCTATCTCCAACTGTTTTTGAAATATTGACAGTTGAAAATCGACCTGTTACCAAGTTTGACAGCCTGTAGAATCTAAACGGCTAAAGATAGAGCAAAATGGTTTGCACTTTCCTATCTTCGGTTTTCATAAGCTCAAGACACTAATTTTAGATTTAACCCGAGGGTAAATTTAACCGGAATTTCTTAACCTCTGGTTAAATAAAAATTTTGTGTCAAACGATAGCTTATGAAAAACGAAGATAGCAAAGTGCAAACCATTTTGCTCTATCTTTAGCCGTTTAGATTCTACAGGCTGTCAAACTTGGTAAATGGTCGATTTTCAACTGTCAATATTTCAAAAACAGTTGGAGATAGGTATAGGACATTATACATAAATTATAAAGGGAATTGAAAGACCTTTAAAATGATGTATCATTCGACCCACCCCCCTTTCCATTTAAATTTTTTAAGGGGCTGACCCTGGGGGGGCAGAGGGTGAAGTAGTTTTTGGTTAAAAAGTTGTCTCCCTTGACAAATATTTTGACGTGTCTTGGCGTTTTTTTTTTAATCACTGCTTTTCGATAAATCCGTGGTGGGAAGTAGGTAATTTGCACCTAAAGTAGAAATTATCTTGATTTAGAATTAAGTTATAAATATTTTGGTTTTAGGTTAAGTTAAGTTAATGTTAATATCTAACATTTTTTATGTGCAATGATGTTCTGCACAAATTGCAAAATTTGTTAAAGTTAATGATACACATTTCTTAAATGTCCGGCTTTTTTATCGAAAATCTGGGTTTTTGTCTTAGTTGTTCTGCTTTTGTGCAAAGACATCTGGCCTTAGACCAATTTGAAATTTCTTATGCACTTTCACATGCATAATATGTATTCCATATGCACGTAGATAAAAAAATATTGATAAAATGTTCCGGGATATTGATTTTGATTTCAATTAAGACATTACAAGGATTACTTTAACTGTAATCAGCTGAAATACTTTACTTATCGTTTCAAAGCATATTATGCTTTTCTTTTAAATATATAGTTTTATTATAATACATTTAGATTTCATTATATTGCACGTTATTATTGGCGGTTTGATTTTTATGGTAAATTTAAATGTTTGGTTATGTCAAAGGCAATTTAATTATATTTTAATCACTCATTACTTAGTTTAGAGCGTGCTGTTTTTGTTATCAAAATATATTAACTATTATTCTTTTATAGGTGTTTTAATGCTCTTTAATTTGCTAATACCATTTGTAGAAGATATATATGTTCTATTAACATAAACATCAAAATAAGTTGAGTGATTGAAAATCATGCCTACAAATTAGTATATCCATTATTTGTTAATCCGTTCCTGTGCTTGACCTAAGGTCTCCTTTTATTTAGGACACCTTTTATATGACCAAATATCTAAATTATTTAAAATAAAATAACTGATTTCGGGAAGTATCTAATGTCAAAAACCAGCAAACACGGTCACTATAATTATTTATTGTTTTAAATGAACCGAAAAGTCTTAATGTTATGTTTCACTGGTTTCATCAAAGACAATTTACAGTAATTGTCTTTCGTTTCTTTAATGCTTAGTAGAAAATAGGCACAACGGCAACCTCAGCTGGCGATCTATGAACGATATCCAAAGCAGATTTCTATAATGGCGCCATCTGTGAATCAGTAGATGCAGAACGTGGCCGATATTTATCGTGGAGGCTCGCTTTTTGAAGCGAGCCTCCATTCGATGTCCCATTTTAAAAGCATTGCGTCGCCCGTCTAAACTGTGGATTGTCTTTGCTTCTATGTAAGTCTATGTCAACTTGTATTGCTAGGTGGTCGGAGCCTAGATCTGATGTTGTTTGGATGCTTGATATGTTTTGTTTAAGATTTTCTGTGAACAGAATTAGGTCTGGAGTGCTATCTGGGTTATTGGGCATAATAAATGTAGGTGGTGTGGAAGCTTTATTAAATGAGGAGTTTTTAATAAAGTCTTTGATTTGGAGGTTTTTACGTCTATTTTTACCTGGGTTAAAATCCCCTATAATAATACAGTACTTGTACATGGCAGCTTTTGTGAAAATAGTGTCTTCTATGTGTGATGCTGATGGATGGATGTACACTAATAAAATGTGTACATAGTCTTCGAGAAAGGGTATAGAAATATGGGTTGCTTCATTTAATGGGTTATTGACTACAGGGGGATTTTCTTTTCTCATTTTAAGCCTAGGGCTAACTTGTATTAGGCTGCCTCCTCTTGTATTAATTAAGGTAGTTCCATTGCGTTGAATTGTTTTCCAATCTTTGAATGTTGTATTAGAATGTCCATTGGTTTTTGTTTCAACGAAAAGCGCACAGTTAATATCATTTTGCTCTATGTAGTGGTTGATAAGATGTTTTTTGGGTAAATAGCTATTAATATTTGCATATAAGATTTTAAGCATGGTCAATATTGGCTGGCACGACCTCACCCTGTTTGGTTTCGGTAGGGGATGTGGAGTTTGCGTCATCCAGATCAAACATAAAAATAAAGACTCGGTTTCCCCCTGGAAAAACGATACAGGTGTCTATATTGAACTCTTCTACAAACCTTTTACGTAGCTTAAGGACTAGCTCTTCTCTGTTGGTGTTTTTGGGCTTATTGATTTGTTGTATATATGTGTTAATGATGCTGTCATGAATGGTAACTGGTTTGTGAACTCTTGACTGTTTGCGGGTATGTTCGGGTATTTCGTGGGATTTTTTATTTAAAGATTTTATTTTAATGTTGGGTATACCTTCGATTGGGCTTGTTGGACGCTTAGGACATTTGAATGCCCATGCTTGGTGGTCTTCAGCTCCACAGGCGTTGCACTTTGGGGGAAGATTTGTCTTGCATTTGGCTGTGCTATGGTTGTCTCCACATTTGTTACATGTCAGTGGGGTGTTGCAATTTTCGGTTTTGTGAGTAAATTGTAGGCATTTTGAGCATGGAATTGGTGCAGGCTTGGGGGGTAAGCTGGGAAATGCACGGTAGTGGCGATTTTTATAGAATATTCCATGATTGATCACTTTTTCATAGGCTTCAATATCTCCAGTGATTATTCTGACCATTGAAGTTTGCTTGCCAGTTGCTCGGGAGATTATTCTTTTGCAAAATCGATGTGTGACGTTTATTTCGTTGAGGTAGTTTGATATTTGTAGGTCTGTTATGTATTCTTCGATGTTATGTAGTAACGCCGAAAATGAGTGCACTTGGCTAGTAGTGATGTTTGGTTTCCTAATGTTTGTGGTCGTTTCTTTGAATTGAGTGATCAAGTTAGAATTCATTAAATTGTCTAACGATTCCTTAACTTTCTCTTTGTTGACGTTTGTTTTTAGCAAAAATCCCATTTTTGTTGTTAAAATTACATCCTTATTGTGTGGTTGCTCATTCTCCCAAATTTCTGACATTGCAATCCTATTGCAATGGTCCTTTGTATTTATATAGGAAAGGTATTTGTACATTTCATTGTTTGCTTCTCTTATCTGTTTGGGTAGATTCCATGTTTTGTTTGTTGACGTTTTTTGTTTGTTTATATTTTCGGTTTGCTGTTCGGTGGGTTGTTGAACTTGATATGTTTTGTTTTTTTTTTTTGGACTTGTGATGGTGAAACATCGCCTATTATGTTTCGAATTTGTTCCCGTGAGTATTGTTTGTTGTCCCTTTTCCGCTTTTTATAATCAGCAATCATACGATTTAAATCGTCGTCAGTCTCCTCAGATTCACTCATTTTTTTTCCCCGTTTTAAGGATATAGTTGTGAGGAATTTATTAAATAAATAAATACAAAAAAACACTACTTTTTACGCGCCAACGAATTTTATGACCTTCCTCGACGCTTGTCGATGGTAAACCGGTTTCAAGGATATTTGGATCATAAAGACATTATTGTGGGCAACCAGTTTGGTTTTCGATCAGGTGCCTCCACCAATGATGCTATTCATCATTTCATGGAGGCCATTTACCAACATTTAGAGGATGCCGAGTGCCCTGCTGGGGTTTTTTGTGATCTTAGCAAAGCGTTTGATTGCGTCGTTCACAATGTGCTTTTACTTAAGCTGGAGAATTATGGTGTAAGGGGCCAACCATTGAATTGGATCAGGGAATATTTGACGAATAGAAAACAATATGTAAGTCTTAATCATGCAAAAAATAATCATATAAATGTTGCAAACTCTGAACTAACTAATGTATCTTTGGGAGTACCTCAGGGCTCGATAATGGGACCCATTCTCTTCATCTTATATATTAATGATTTAAAGAGTGTTATCCAAAATTGTAATCTTACGTTGTTTGCTGATGATGCATCAATGATTTTATGTGATAAAGATAAGTTGTTATTACAACAAAGGTGTAATACGGAACTGGCAAATGTTGATGTTTGGTTCTCAGCAAATTACCTCCATTTTAACACACAAAAAACACATTATCTAAGATTCCACCCACATCAAAACCGAGATAATCTAGATCTAAGTTTGAGCGTATCTGATAGAGTAATTGGAAGGGCCGCTACTGGTAAATTTTTGGGTATTACATTGGATGAACATTTAAATTGGCGAAGCCACTGTGATAATCTCATAAGAAAGCTAAATAAAATAAGGTATATGTTATGTAATCTAAGATTTGTATTAGGTGTTAACCAACTGCTTAAGATCTATTATGATCATGTGGATTCCAGAATAAGATACGGGGTGAGTTTCTCGGGTGCTTCAGCAGCTGCTAAAGATGTCCTTGTTTGTCAAAAGAAAATAATCAGATCCATTTTAGGTGTGTCAAATACAACATCCTGTCACGATTTATTTAAACAATTGGGTATTTTAACGGTGTTTAATGTTTTTATCATGGAAGTATCTTTATATATTTTTAAAAACCAAAACAAATTTCTAATTCACAGTGACTGTCATGACTTTAATAACAAGAACCAAATCTGATTTTAGGATTCCCGTCAATAGATTAAACATATGTAAAGATATGCCATACTCAATGGGCTTAAGAATTTTTAATAAACTACCAAGTGAATACAAAAGTATTTCATCGATTAATATTTTTAAATCAAGACTGAAAACTCTTCTCGTCGGTAACCCCTTCTATAGCTTGGAGGAATACTTTCTTTATAATTTTGAATGAGATATTTTATTGTTTGCATTTTGCATTTTGTTTTGGATTTTTTGTTTTAAATCTTAGGTTAATTTAGGATTTTTCTTTTCTCTCTTTGACTTGTTCCATACATTTTTATATGT
>MU189331.1:4895-52888 GCA_016904865.1 Pissodes strobi | reverse complement strand
AAAAATGGTTGCTTGGTTGGATACTTGGCAATCAGAAAATTTTTCTAATAAACTAACAAAACAGACCCACACTGCTTTAACTCATACTGTTTATGGAATGCTCGAAATTATTAAATACTGTTTCGAGGAACTAAATTTAAACTATATTCTTCTCGGGAAGTTGCAAACTGACCCATTAGAAAATCGTTTTGGTAGGTATAGACAATTAGCAGGGGGGCACTATCAAATCTCAATTAGGCAACTTTACGAATCCGAAAAACCACTTAGAATTCAATCCTTACTAACATTAAAATCTCGTAATTTTGGAAATTTGGACATAACAAAATGTTATGAAACACCTCAGGAATTACCTAATTATAACGAACAGGATAGTATTGAGAGCCAATCTAATGAAGTCGATTCGGAAATCAATGAAATATTCAACAAAATTTCCATTGAAGAGACTGATATAGACATGGTAAAAGGCGAAATGTCTGTGGTTGCCTATTTAGCGGGTTATTGCAGTCATATCGCTTTAAAAAAATTAAAATGCACATATTGCAAACTCTCATTAATATACAATGAGGAACTTATTGTGAAAGATAACTTTAACCTTACAAATAATTTAAACCGAGGTGGTCTTCATTATCCGCAAGATCCAGTAGTTCAAATAGTTGTCGTTTCGTATATAATATTTCAAAAAGTACTTAATGAGTTCGAAAATGAGCTTTTACAAGTTTTTTCTCAACGATCATTTTTATCCAGTTTAATTTATAAATTTCTCGTTAAACAGGAACATCTAATATATTTTGAAGGCTGCAATACACACCCTGTAAGATCCATTATCGATATTTTACTAAGTAGCATTTCCAATACATTGATTAAGAATTACTGTACCAAAACAAATGACAGTATAGGTTAGGGTAAAAAGAGGAAACTCAATACTTTCTCAAAATGAATGTAAGCATAGCTATCGAAGTCGGTGAGTATAGCCTAAAAATTTTGTATCTTTCTCTGGTTTGTTCTCATATGCATCAGTATGCTTCTCCAATCCTAATTACCAAAAGCATATTCACAATATTGAGCGATTTCAAAATAAATGCCTAAGATTTTTTTCCTTTGCTTAAAACTAAAGTTGACCAAGGACACTTAAAACTTAACTAATCAAAGTCTTCCTATTGTTCTATGCGAGGGCATCAGTTAATATTCTAAAGTACAACACGTATTTTCGAGTGTCTTTCAACACGGTTATCCACAATTTAAATGGTTTTTATAGAGACAGTTGGGTCTTTATAATGATAACTCAAGTATTTCATAGGCCCACGGGCTATGACGTCACACGGGAGCACTTTGTCTTTGTACTCTAGGAGTTGTTGGTTATAGTAAGCCAGACAACGTTTCTAGTTCCTTTCGTATATATTACGAAAATGGCTGATAATACTTATCACTTCTTGATTTCCAAGTACAACTTAATGTGTCAACCTCACAGAAATAAGAAAATGTAATCCTTATTATGCTTTTTGACAAGTTTCAGACCACTAATGCATAATAGTACTGCGCCACATGTTTGGAATAAATAGTGTTGCTTATAAAGATTATTATTAAAAATAAAATATATTTTTGAACAAAATCAAAACTAAAATTTGTCCAATAGGAAACTTTTTAATTAAAAACTGCTTAATTAAATAATTATCCCCTATTATAGCAGGAGACAGAGAAATTAAAAAAAAAATCCTATACATCGCATTAGACTTAAAACTTCTATTTCCCGCTTATGGAAACGTTACAGTTAGGTTGCAAATAAATTAACTCGAAGTTTGAACGTGCTACACTAGCAAGAATAAATATAAACTAAGCAACTTGTCTCATATCCCGACACTCTCTCGGACAGTAACGGGTACGAAAGCTTACATGATCACATCTCCTCCTGGAAGTGCTTAATTCGTTGCTTGGTTTTTCAAATTGCTGCTTATAAGGGTCATAATCTCTAGTTGCAAAATTTCTTGACAAGGTATCTGCAAATAAACAATCATAATTAAACTGGAACTGGATAGCTAATAAGGTACAAATAGTTATCATTAAAACAAGCAGGTCATATGGCCTTCGTCAATTAATAAGTCTAGATTTTTAGGTTTAGGTACTAACCCAAAGAATATTTTTTTGCGAAAATGATTAAATATGACAATTATTCAGATGGCAACTAGAAATTTTTCATATTAATTTATATACTTCGGCAAATATGCACTTTGCATAATTTAATTTTTTAGGCGAATTACAGTTTTTTGCATATTACTGAAAAATTGAGAAAATGGGCATAGAGCTTCGTTTTCATACAAAATTTCTCGGTTCCCAATGTTTATTGTCACCGAGAACACGTACCGCTTGTCCTAGTACTTTAACAAGTTTTTATTGTTTTATAATCTGATAATAAAAACTATACCCAATCATCGGAAAATAAAAATTACCTCGGGAAATACTCAAAATTGTAAATGGTGAGGGTAAAAAGGTTGACCGAATATTTTTAATTGCTTTTAATAACTTGAATCTGAAACAACGCATACATTGCTTTAATGAAATATCTCAAGAACAAGAATGCCTAAGATAAGTGGTATTTTAAACTGGATTATTTAAATGGACGCGGACAAAGTGTACTGCTCAGTCTGCAACAAAATTGTAAGTTAAAGTTTATATCGTATTTAAATTTATTCACATAACCAATGCATACTTAAAAATAAAAGCGAATTCTTTGAATAAATTTGTGCACATTAAAATACTTCGTTACACCTATTTTATTTAAAAATATAAAAAGGAGGCGTAAATGTAATTTAAACCCTGAAGAATCATTTTCTCTATTCTATTATAGATCATGTGTACACAAATTTCAAATAGACCAACGTATGAAAGTTGCAACACATGTAGCAAAAAAGACTAAAACAAAGGTTCTGGCCGAAAATGTTCAACAAACGATTCAACGATCTTTCCAAACAGCTTCCTAAAACATTACAGGACAGGATCCATTCAACGAAGATTTATGTCAAGCCTTAATAACATCCAATATACCTCTAATTTCCTCAAAACTATTGTAAATTTAACATTCCAAGTGAGACGTAACAATGTTGATTTCTTATATTTAGGCGTGATTCAACAATTAGATCTGAAATAGGAAATAATTATATTTACGTTTGTGTGAGTGAAAACACTGATTCTTCCGATCGTTACATAGCTCAATAATTGGAGCGCTTAACCACTTCAGTACCATGTCTCGGTTAGATGCTTTTATGTCCCAGTCTATCCCATAAGGATCCAAAGGCTACTTTTAATAATTTGTATTCGGCTGAGCTGGGATTGTGATATTAAGTTTGCTTGGGATCTGATATACACAAAAATTACCCCCACTCTCAATTTTCATAAGCAACCGCGCTGCAGGCCGTGCTGTCATCGTAGATTCAATTGTTGCTGAGTTGTTTTAAAGAATGCATGCCGCTTTCATTTTGTCGTCATAAGGATGCAAAAAAAATAAATGAAAATTGGCATTTTTTCCAGCGAGGAGAGCCGTTTCAGAACTCGGGGTCAGAATATCAACAATCCATACACACTGATTTATGAACATGTCAGAGCTCTGATTTCGGAGGATCAGCACGGCTTTGTTAGTGGTAAATCTTGTACTTCTAATCTCGCTTGTCTGACAGAGTATGTTTGCAGATCTATTGATGACTTGAGCCAGGTTGATGTTATCTACACTGATTTCCAGAAAGCTTTCGATCGTATTGATTATCATGTTCTACTAAACAAGCTTAATAACTTTGGATTTTCTGATAAACTGATAGGTGTTTTCAGTTCCTACCTTCATCGGCGTATTCAGTATGTTGAGTATGAGGGTTTTAAGTCATCCACTTTTATCGCGACTTCAGGCGTGCCCCAGGGTTCAAACTTGGGACCCCTTCTGTTTTTACTGTTTATTAATGACCTTTTGGACTCTATACAATGTCGTAAACTTACTTACGCGGATGATTTGAAGCTTTTTCATAGTGTTAATAATGTTGATGACTGTATGTTGCTTCAAAATAACCTAAATATATTAAATGATTGGTGCGTTCATAACAAACTTAATCTTAACATAACCAAATGTAATGTTATCAGCTTCCACAGACTAAGATCTCCCATCGTATACGATTATATTGTTAACCAAACTTACTTAAGTCGACTGGAGCGCGTAACTGATTTGGGTGTTGTGTTCAACCAAAAGCTTTCTTTCGTGCCGCATATTGAATTTGTTATCGCCTCTTCATTGAAAATGTACGGTTTTATAATAAGAAACGCCAGTAACTTTAATAATAAGTCATGCCTAAAATTGTTATATTATAGTTTTGTTAGATCTAAGCTTGAGTATTGTTCAGTTGTTTGGAATCCTATTTACTCTTGTCACATAAACTCGCTTGAATTGGTGCAGCGCAGTTTTTTGAAATATTTAGCCTATAAAAGCGATGGCGTTTACCCGGAGAGAGGGTTTGATCATAAACTTTTATTGTTGCGGTTTAATGAGCACTCTTTATTCTTAAGAAGGAAAATGCATCTGGTAAAATTCTTATTCAACTTACTACATAACAGAATTGACTGTTCTTATCTGTTGTCGCATATTTGTTTCTTTGTCCCTCGTCTTCAAACTAGATATGATCACACCTTCTTCCTTCAAACGCCTCGCACTAATATCTTACTGCAAGCACCCACGTTTGCTATGTGTCGAATTTTTAATGAAATCTCTAAATCCTGTGATATTAACAGCTCGCATGTTGGTCTTGTTCTTAATGAACTGATTAACTCCCACATCTGAGTTGTACTGTTACATTATTTGTATGGTATCTTCCAGTTATGCATGTTACTATCATGCTACTATTGTATTACTATTGTATTGTATCTTGTTTCATTTCACATTTCACTTTATTTAATTTCTATATTCACGATGTATTGAATTCCATGTAATTGGGTTTTATACCTGTTTGGAATAAAGGCTTTATTATTATTATTATTATTAATACGAGCAGGATTCATCTGACGAGGACGACAGCTGGAATAGCATTTCAAATAACGAAGAATACCAACCAATTCCTATAGGTAATTTCACGGTTATAACAGGCCCATTTGTAATAAATATTAAATATTGCTTTTTTATTATATGTGACTAAATGGATCACCTTCTAGGACACTAGAGCATCTGGTACATCTGAAAACTCTTTATAATGGACTTCACCCTGCAATATAAATTGATGGATGAAGTGCGTTGAAAATTGTTTTAAAGCTTTTGTGTCCGAAAAATAGTTCACTTACTTTATGACTGGACAAATAAACGAGCTGGGCAATATATGATACAAAAGAGCAGCCAAAAGATTCACTCCATCCTATGTACAGACATAACTTTTGAAGAAATATATGTATTTCTTGCTTTGAAGCTCACATATGGGCATAGTAAATCTTCCTGCAATACGGGATTACTGGGCACGAAATTTCTTGTTTTCTGGGCCCAAAATATTTTTCTCAGAAATCATGAGTCACTATCGTCTCTTCTCAATTTTCAAATTTATGCGATTTAGTGCTCCAAATGCATTTGTAGCAGGAAGACCTCTGACGTTTAGGAATGTTCTTTTCTCACCTTAAAGAAAACTGTATGACCCTTATTGATCCGAAAGAAATTGTAGCATTGGGCGAACCTCTACTTCTATATAAAGATCGCCTTCATTTTAGGCAATTTATAAAAATGGAAAGAGCCTATTCGCTATTTTGCCTGTGTCCTAGTAGCTCTCAGATTCCTCGATATACATATAATTTTTCTCTATATATTGGCAATAGATCATAATATCCAATGCTGAGCATCTAAGTATGTCGTAAAAGGTTGTGGTACACTTATGTCAAACCTTACTGAATGAAGGAGAAGACATAATTATTGATAATAATTGGTTGTCACTGTGACTAGCAAAATTCCTTCTTCAAAAAACACTTATAGTGACTGAGCGATACGTGCTAACAGAAGAATGCCAAAAGGCCTGCCTGAAACTGCACTCCACGCGTTTCAAGCATGTTTGGTAGAAAAGGTGACACGCTTATTATTCGTTACAAGAACGAGGGATGTTTATGTTTTATCACAGATTTGTTGGATAATCTGTGCCTATGGTCGGGTAGTGAATGAAGTGTGGCCATCCCAGTAACGTGTCGCTTCAATACCTCCTACAACTAGGCCAACTAGCTGATATTGAAATTAGCAGTGACGTCATGAAAAGTGGTCCATACTTTTTTGCCATAAGAAAAGCATTAAGAGGAGCCAAGAGGTGCCCAGTAAAAGTATTGTTTATTTTACCGCGCCTACTTCCGTATTCAACGTTGATTGCCACGCTGGGCGACTGGAATGTCAATTCCCATCTCGACGTCATGTATCCGGTGCTGCCAGATTGGGCGCTTTATCACAATTTGAGCTACTTGCTATTTGCCACAAATTATTTTTCAAAGAAACATAAAATATTCGTCTTGGATTCCAAGATTACAATTAACAATATATTAGATACTTAATGTAAAAGTTTGCTTTGGTATATTATAGTATAGTTATATTAAATATAAATAAATATTTAAAATCCGAAAAGTAAATATATAAAAACCGAAAAGTGAAGCAATAACGGAATCAAAACCTTTAAGAAAATAAACGTTGCTAACCAATAACCTAATTATTTTGTATAAATATTTAGTTCCATTTAAAAACATAATTTCAAATGTCATTCAACAAATGCTGTAAAATTAAAGTCCAACTAAATATACGTTAATAGTTTACATCCCAAATAATGTATGAAACCAACTCTAAATCTGGCAACACTGCCTCAGTGCCTTCTGTCAGTTGGCGTAATGGCGTACTTTCGACCGGCTTCTTAATTATTGTTCTGTTCGACTTTGATTGTTTTTCTGTTAATTTCTTTACACTTTCGTGTGTGTAAATTTATGTGAACAATGCTGTGCGGTGAAAACTCGCCGAAAAGATCTAAAGTTCATGTTTTTAGCTTTCCAAAATGTTTGGAGTTGACCTGTTGCGTTCGTGTAATAAGAGTTTATTTTGTGCTTGTTCAATGTGGTTAGCAAGTTTATAAAATTTGTTCCTGTTAGCTAATTTTGGAGTAAGTAATATTTAGTGTAATTATGCCTCATAAAGGCTGTAATGCAATGTTTGCTATATGCCCTCAGTGGTCAAAAAACTTCATGAACTAAAACGAGACAAAATATTAAAACATGGATATTCCCGTAGTTTAAAGGCCCCTTTTCCATCATTTATAAAAAAGCAAAATGTTAAATTGGCTCTCAAAATATTTAATCCTTTTATTATAGAGGCTCTGAAAGGTTTTCTCTCGGGTTTTCTTAATAATTTGTCACATTCACAAGACACACCAGAGGATCTGAAATGCCAGTTAATCAATTATTTAAGTAGATATTGCTGTCATATTGTTTTAAAAAAATAAGTTGTGAATTTTGTAAAGAAAATTTAACTTTAAATGAACCTTGTGTTACAATAAAAAGTCTTTTCTTTGTGAGCTGTTGTTAAACTATCTAAATCAAAACAGCCATTTGACTCATTTTGAAAATTGTAAAAATCACCTAAAAATTGATGTTTCAAAAATTTTTCATTGCAGCATTTCAAATACACTTCCTTCTTAATAATAATTATTGTTCTAAACATCATCTTAATATTTTGGGTAAAAGGAAAAAAGGAAACTGGAGACTTTTAATAAATAAATATTAGACCCCAATAATATATCGAGTAATATACCAAATCTAACATAAAAAAGTAATAATTTGAAACCTTTATAAATCTTTCATGTTTTATCATAAATATTTGAAGATTGCAAGGTTCTTTGGATGGAGAAAACCGAGGAGAAAACGCACTACCAAATTTGACATTACTATTACCCAAGCTATTACCTATTATGACACTTTTATACCTATAGTGATATTTTACCGGGGTATCTAGTTTCAGTTTATCAAAATAGGTAGATTCTATTTTGATAAACTGGATATTCAAAGATTTTTGCTTTGAAATTTCGTTTTCCTTTAACAAAAATCGAATGAGGCACGTCTAAAGGCTGTTCATGACTTGCAGCCTTGTTTTAGCCGGAAGCTCTTAAATATTATTTATGTAGGTATGCAGAAAAAGGTAAGTAAACTGCAATTTCATATTTGATTTAAAAAAAAATTGAGTAATACACATTATCAGTCATGATAGTCGTACTTAAAGTAATATCAGCTTGTAGGAGGTATTGTATTAGGCCAATTACGTTTCAAACTACATATATAAAAAGATACATTTACAAAACACAAGTTTTTGTTATATTTTTTCGAGATTTTTGCATCTAAAATGTCTACTTAACTGTGAAATTTTAAAAGAAATTGCACATTTCAATATACGCCTGTAAATAAGTTAAGACCACTTTTGATGACGTTACGCGTAAGCCGTCTGGCCTTGTTGTAGGAGGTATTGGTCGCTTCCATACGTGAAGCCGTCTGATCGGGAATTATTTGCCAGTGTCAATACCTGTTGTAGAACTGTTTTATTCATTTGAATTATACTCCAGGTAATATTTGAGTTCTGTATTCATCTTTAGAGAGATTATGTAAGATCGTTACGTTACATAGCTTATATTCTTATTAACTACGTACATACATTAATTAGTACTTAAAATTCTCGCTATGATTATCATTATATTATGTTGTATAATACTGCTTATACTAATTAATACCGATTGTCCCTCAGTCTTCTAACCTCCTATATATATCGAGTTGATGTAGGTTCAAGACTTGTATATATTATTATAATAACAGTGCAAGGTCGTCAAGGTTAAGTCATCCTTGCTGTCTGCGTTTGATAGCGCGTTCGTTGAACTGAAACAATAATATTACGTGTACCAGGTAATATAAATAACCTTCGCTTAAACCTCGAACCGGACGGGTTACCTTCACTGATCTAATTTCTGAAATACGGAGTGTTTTCTTGATACCCTACACGCTGTTTATGCAGATGACAATCCATCGCTGATATCTTTATCTGCTACTTACTTGTTTGAACCCAAATATAATATAAAATGTGTATATGTTTGTAGTTTGTCTTTATAAGTTCCATTTGTGACAAATATCTGTTTTTACATTCTTAGTTATGTTGTAGCTGTACAATTATGTTTATGTAGATTTAATTTGGCATAGTTGTACAGTAGATCTGTTTATATTGTGTCACTGCCAAAATTGTATATTGTGCCAATTACTACTTGTGTTTTTTTCATCTGATTTATGTTGGTGTATTTGTATGCTATAGTATTATAAATTGAACCATCTGTCTAATGAAGTTTCTTGTAAAATGAGCAATACGTTTTTTGACTTGATTTGACGTTTTAAATATACCTAATACTGATTTATCACTATAGCAGATAAAGATCAGCAATAGATTGTCATCTGCATAAACAAAACAAGATCATCACAATGGCAAATAATTTCTAACCAGACTAGGTACAGCATGCAGGTTATGTCTACAATTGCAAGTGTAATTGTTATAATTTTTATTTAGAAATCTCTGACGTAAATTACAGTAGACATTAATAGACAAAAAACTGAACAAAATTCATTATAAATATAATTAGTTCAAACCGAAACTAATTTTCTTCGGCGGTAGTCCACAGAACAGTTTCATAAAATATTTTGAATATATAAAAAAATTACTTACTGCTACTTCCAGCACCCCCATCGCTATTCGATGCCATCTTCAATAAATTTTAAGTAAACGTTTACTTAAAATTACCTGAAACCAAATATGTATATCAATATTTTCAATACAATGCAAAAACAAATAGGAGTTAGAGCTGAATTCGGATATCAATATTTAACGAACCTAGCTCCCTCTATCAGTAAGCATAGTTACAGTTCATTACCTATCACACTTCACATTTAATAAAGAAATTATGCTAAGTCTTTAGGTGCAGCAGAGATTTTAAATCCTTCGTACATTCTAATATTAGTATGTCAGGCATATTTACACGTTCATATGTAAATATGCCTGTACAGGGTGATCAAATATAATTCCTCACCTTTTAAAATACTTTTCGTGTTAGACAAAATTTGAAAAATATATCGATGTAAAGATTTTTAAGCTAATTATCATGCAAGGATAAATGTTTAATGGTGGCTTTGATTACCGTATAGTCCCTACAAAAGACTTCATTTGGGTTTTCGAAGTTTTTTTTCATGCTTAAGACTGAAATTACTAATCTCCTGGTAACTTTAACAAGGACATAATTATAGAAATCCTTGGTAATGTTACCAGGCGATTAATAATTTCCGCCTAAATAATTTACAATTTGACTCTGAAATAAACATTATAGGAAGTAGGATGGTGGTAAAATCTGATTTTGGATTAAATATTATTTTTCGCCTGTTTTTTTTTTAATAATACAACAAACGATTGTGGTCGATTGACAGAAAAATAAAGCTAATAGATAAGAATAAAGTAATATATAACTTTATATTTTCAGCTGATAATATATGATGCGACTTTCAATTGTGTGCAGCTGCAGTATGTTTATTTAAGAATAGCTTTTGTTATAGTGTTTTCACATACCAGAGAAATTAAAAGGGTCTAATTTTTAACCAGCAGTCAGGTCTACCTATTTCTAATTCTCGGGACCTGACTCTCAGAGCAAAACCGTGCAACTATACAGCAACGATCGCATCCAACTTGTTACGACTTGTTCCAAAGGGCCCACCCAGCGCAGCGTTCGTGTTAGTTTCGCAAACGCCATTTTAACCAGCAATCAGGTCCACCTATCTATAATTATCCAGAAACAACACTCGATGCAAAATCGTGCAGCGCAACTGACCAACGACCGAATCCAACTTGTTAAGACTTGTTTCAAAGGCCCAACTCCGCGCAGTGTTAAGGATGCTACACACACACAGACTCAAGCACTCACCCACACATGCAAGTCGGGTGCGACATCGTGCAGCACAACTGGCCAACGACGTTTGGTGAGAGGGCAACACCAAGGTATGGCGTGGTTTTAACCAGCAATCAGGTCCATCGTTAACCGCTTCTCCCGACCTGACTCTCGGTGCAAAAAGGTGTAGTGGGGATTACTGGTATGGTAGGATTTGTAGGTATATAAGACTCCTTCATTACTGTATAAATTAATTCTCCGAACTATAATCACCTGCCTAAGATTGCTCCCAAAATGCATTTAGTGTTTCAAGATATCCATTTTTTATATAAAATGATATTGTAAGTTTGTTGCATGACGTTGGCAGAGCTGAATACGATGTCATCAATCTTCGTGGCTTGAACATAAATTCAAAATATGAAGTAACACAGCTCAAGGCGATTAACACCACATATGAAAGAATATTAGCAATTTTTTGAGATATGAAGACATCGACATGGCTACCCGAACGTTTCGGAAATCATTCCAACGAATTGTTGCAAGAGGTGAATCAAGGGAGAAGATTAATGCTTACGGAAATCTTTCAGACGAATTGTTGCAAGAGGTGAATCTAGGGCGAAGATTAATGCTGATATACAAAGGGGTGAGAAATATATTGGGAGGTAGGAAGATGTATCAGATTAAATTTGAGCAATTATCTGAATAGAATAAATATCGTATGAAGTTTATCCAGAGAATGCAGTACTAAAGCAAAATTATAAAAATTATGTAAAAATGCTTGCTAGTTATTAAATATGCTAAATACAATTTTGAGCAAAAAAAGATTGATAAATGTGATAGAAACACTAAAAAAAATATGGAAGTACATAAATAATAAGCTAAATAGAAACAAAAATTGCAAAACTATAAAGATGGACAAAATAATGAACAATGACACAATAATTGTAACTAACCCAAAATATATTGCTGATTCTCTCTATGGTTTATTTGGCAATGTTGGAAAAAAATTAGCTAGATAAATCAATAAACCAAAGAATGAAAAATTTAAATTGCCAAGCTTTAATGAGCATACTTTATTTTTAGAGTCAACTTTCCCGATGGAATAAAGGTGCTCTTCAATTTGTGTATTTTGAGATCTGTTTGGCCAAAAGCTCTTAAAATTGCTGAAATAGTGCCAATATTCAAGTCTGGAGGCAATGAACTTCCAACCAATTACAGACCAATTTCTTTAATATCGAACATTGCAAAAATATTTGAAAAAATAATACATATCAGGCTATATAAATTTCTGGATAAATACAATTTGATGTCAAATAAACAGTTTGGATTTAGAAAGAATATTGGCACTAAAGATGCAATTTATAATATAACTAGTAACATAACAAATGGAATAAACAATAATAAAAAAATCTTAGGAACATTTTTAGACTTGGCTAAGGCTTTCGATACAGTCAAACATAGAATATTGTTAATCAAATTAGAAAGATATGGTGTTAGAGGTAGTTCCAAAGAATTATTTGAAAGTTACTTAAAGAATAGGGTTCAGAAAGTCAAAGTGAATGAAGTTTATAGTGATTTATTAAAGGTGAATACTAGTGTGCCTCAAGGAACTATACTCGGGCCACTCTTGTTCATAATCTATATAAATGATTTACTAGATCAGTTACCCGACAACAACATATCTTCTTATGCCGACGATACAGTAGTAATATGCACAAACTCATAGGAAAAAGTAAGAGAGAAAACGAATAAATATCTAAATATTGTAAATACATGGCTTGGCCTAAATGAATTATCGTTATATGTAAAAAAACGGTATTTATTACGTTTGGTTCTTACATAGATAGCGTCCCAAGCATTACAAACATTCACATTGATGATCAGCCAATACAGAGAGTTGAAAATTGTGAATATTTGGGTTTATTAATAGATAGTAGATTAGCGGGGAAGGCACATATCGAAAATGTAATTTAAAAAATCAAAATACTTAATTTGTCAATATTATAAGGTATTATAATACACCTGGTCTAAAATAAATAAATAAAATATGTAAAATATTATGTATCATGTAATAAATCGTATATCGAAAATTATGTTTCTCAATGTTGTTGATGTTACGTTTTTTATATTTGGTAAATAAAAACACAAAATATAATATTTCAAACGTTTAGTAATATTGATATTAAAAATAATAATAATAATAATAATAATAATAATAATAATAATAATAAGGGGATAATCTTGGTGATGATGACATCGATTACAAATACTAGGAGATGCTTTTAAATTATATAGCCTTGTCAATGATAGCCCAAGTGGACGATAATTACAGATATATCAATCTATAAAATTAAGTATGACGTATGACAGATGACTTATGAAATATGACATTTGACGTAAAAAAAAATGGCTACTGATAGATGACGTATGACGCATTGCAAATGGTGGTTGACAGATAAGATAACCTGCAAAATCAAGTAGGTCACGTGAACGATTGACATTTTTGACGTAATAAAAACATGGCCACTGACAGATGACGTATGACAAATGGCGGTTGGCAGGACAGATAACATAACCTATAAAATTATATATCCCAAGTGGCCTAAATCTTGACGGTAACGTCATGGCCGGGAATTTATGGCGCGGCCCGGATGTCTATACGTCACACAATTACGGGGTGCCACGCCCTTAAATATACCAAAGCCCAAGTCGCCGTAAACTTGATGGTGATGACATGGCCGGGAATTTATGACGAATGTGCCAGATGATGGTTGACAGATGACATTTGACGTGCCACGCCCTTAAATATACCATAGCCCAAGTCGCCGATATGCCCCCACCGGTGGCGGCGGTTTCATAGCATTGTATTTGTACCCTTGGCCTATTGTGGCTCACATCTGTGGTTTCCACTAGGCCAGAGGTTCGATCCTTTTCATGAAATCGAATAGCTTTCTGGGGTGGATAGTTTTCAAATCTGCAAGTGTAATTTGAGAATTTCCAAACACCGTTTGTCTGGTTTTTTCCATTGCTGGACAGTAGCATAAAACATGCTCCATTGCTTCTTCGTCCTCCAAGCACAAGCAGCATTCCATTTCTCCGGAAAGCCCTATCTTATTCATGTGGCTTCTTAGTCGACATTGGTTGGTGTACAACTACAGCCTGCACCCGTTGTCGTCCAAGTTGAAGAAGTTGTTTGGTTCTTACTCCTGATGGTAGATTCACTGCCATCTTTGAATGAGTTAGACCCAGTAACTCTCTCCATTTGTCTACAAACTGCTGTTTTGTCCACCTGGAGAGGGCTTCTTTAGCTGTGTTGTAAGCTATTCCCAGTACTGGTTCTGGTCTCTACCTAGTTTGGTGAGCAGTTCCATACTGCCTTAACGACCAGATTCAAGAGCTTTTAAAGCCGCTTGACTGTCTGAGAATATTTTGATTGACTTGCCTTTACAGTTTCTATCGATGAGCCACTGTGCAGTCATATCAATGGCTTTAACTTCAACCTGAAAAATGGATGCATGTTTGCCTAGGAAACACTTAATCACAACCTTACCATTTTTATTCCATGCAGCGGCTCCTGTACCATCACTGATCTTGGAGCCAGCAGTAAACCCACTATTTTCTGTTGTTCTCAGATGTTCGGAGTCTTTTGCCCATTCGTTCCTCTCTGGCAGGAGGACGTCATAGGCATGGTAATAGTTAGGTTTGGTAGGCATAACATCTGATGGTAGACCCAACACACTGTCCCGCTCATTAGCGCAAGCAGGTTGTTTCCTAACTTTGTGCTCGTGTGAAAAAATATATTCTTTCAAAACTAGTATCTTAATATACTATTAGTAACTATGATTTTTCCTTTTTATAAACCTTATGAAATAAACAATGATAAATACTAATTAAAATATAAAATAAAATGGTCATTCTTTGCTTGTAAATATAGAGAAAGAAAATGAGCAAAAAATACATATTAGCATATTAATAATAATAATAATAAATAAAGCTTTATTGTCAAAAAACTATAAAATTCTTTTCAGAGACAAAGCATCAAGTAAAATAATTAAAAGTAGAAGATATAAAATAGTGATTACATAAAAAAAATAATACCGAAAAATAATAAAAACAATAAATACAATAAATGGAGGAACAAAACTAGCACTAAAACGCATTACACAATGTACCCAACCACAAACAACAACATATTGCACTAGGTTAGACTGTCATGAAAAAATTCATTTACCGAATAATAAGCTTTTGCAGCTAGTAGCTTTTTGGCCTTTCTTCTAAACATTTTAAAACTGCCAATCTGACGCAGTTGTATTGGTAAATGATTAAATAATTTTTTGCCAGTATAAATCATAACATAACTTATACATAAATATAACATAGAACATATACATATAAACATAGCTTACAGCAGCCCAGCTGGTCAAATGCGATAGACAAAGCGTGTAATGTCCCATGAATATCGCGGACGTACACTGAACGCCGAAACCTCTGATTCGCAGCCTGTCGCAAGTGATCTGTTTATGGATTAGTTCAGAAGACAAATCTCGAAATGTCTTTCTGGAGTCCGGGCATTGCAATTTGGGTGGTTTTATTTCGTTTGGAGTTAAGAATACATAAATTACATTACAGTCATAAATATATAAGGAGAGCAAGTCGGTTGTAGAGTATTATATATATTTTTAATTTTAATTAAACAGTTAGTACAATAATTTTTATACTGTACTCTATAACTGTTTTGAAATGTTTGTGCCTCTGAAGCAGTCTCAAATCAGTACTAGATTTCCGGTTTGGTTTACAAACAACCTTAAAAACCTTATATTTCAAAAGAAAATTGCTCACAAGAGATACAAGCAATCAAACAGCGAGACGGATTATAATACCTTTTGTTCATTACGCATACAATGTAAGTCTGTTACTAGGGATTGTTATCGCCATTACATAACTAACGCTGAAAATGCTATAAACGATAACGCAAACTACTTCTGGCACTTTGTTCGGTCCAAATCCAACCAAGGATCAGTTCCAAAGGAGATGCACCTTAACACTGATAACGCCGATAATGGTAGTGATATCGCTAATCTCTTTGCACAATACTTCTCGTCAGTCTTCAACCCCGTAAATTTCTATAATGCCCATCACGTGTCCTCTCATAAATTTGAATCTATTTCCAGTATCAGTATCAGTGCCACTACTATTGAAAAAGCCTTAGCTGAGCTTGACACAAATAAAGGAGCAGGACCGGATGGTGTTCCTAACAAGGTATTGAAATACTGTTCGCACTCTCTCTACCTTCCCTTGTACTATATATTTTCTAAATCATTAAACTCTGGACTCTTTCCCAAAATCTGGAAATTATCTTATGTGTGCCCTATTCACAAATCGGGAAGTAGGAACGATGTTGGCAACTATCGGCCAATCACTATTCTTTCAGCAATACCAAAACTCTTTGAACACTGTATTGAATCAGTACTAACTAAAGTATTTCAACAAGTAATAGTCTGTCACCAGCATGGATTCAGCTCTGGCCGTTCAGTCGATACTAATCTATTCCTTTATACAAACTTCATCAATAAATCCTTCGAAATGGGTGTCGAGACCCGCGCAATATACACAGACTTTAGCAAGGCTTTCGATAAGGTGAATCACGCCATCCTACTTTCGAAGCTGTCCAATTATGGAATTTCAGGAATGCTGCTCTCATGGCTACGTTCTTACCTATCCGACAGAGAACAACAGGTCAAAATTGATGGCTATTTATCTAAGCCCTTCATTGCTTCTTCGGGAGTTCCCCAAGGTTCCCACTTAGGACCACTTTTATGACCACTTTTATTTAACTTGTTTATCAACGACCTGGGTGGTTTGTTGAGCACAAATTATCTACTATTCGCCGACGACATGAAATTGTTTACACGAGTAACGTCAGTCCAAGACATGATCTCTTTGCAGAATGATATTGACCAGGTTTTTAATTGGTGTCAATTCAATGACATGTCACTCAACATTGAGAAATGTTGCCTTATAAGATTTAGTAAATCAAAGGCTTTGTTCCCCCATCAGTATGCCATAAATAACACTGCATTGAAAGAGGTGTTTATTGTGAAGGATTTGGGTGTGTACTTAGACACTCATTTAACATTCTCAGAGCACTTCGAGAGGTTGACTAGCAGAGCTAACCGTATGTTGGGGCTTGTGAAGAGGACATGCCGGGACTTTAAAAACGTGACTGCTATTAATACGTTATATATCTCGTTGGTTAGATCTCCCTTAGAATGTTCTAATATAGTCTGGTCGCCTTACTATCAGGTACATATAAACAGACTGGAAAATATTCAGCTGAAATACCTCAAATTTGCCAGGCACGTGCTTTATGAATCTGGAATCAATTTAACCATCGATCAGGTTAAAGCCTATTTGAACCACTCCACCCTTGCCCGTAGAAGAGAGTATTACGACGTCTGCTTTGCTTTTAAAATATTCAACAATGTTATCAAAAGTCCTGAATGTCTTGACACCTTCTGCATTCATATCCCAAGCTATCAGACGCGTGCCCATTCTTTTTTGCATATCCAAATTCAAATTCAAATTCAAATTCTTTATTGGTGCTAGTACACATAATGTTTACACAAGTCAAACAGTATCTCTTTTTAAAAGAATGCGATACTTAAATCTATGCTACAATCTTAATTTTAACAAGAACAAGAGAAACAACCACAAATAGAAACATCTAATCAGTCTAAAAAGTTTAACAGTCATGTAAGACTTTAGACATACAAACAAATAAATAAATCTAAGGTACTTGGTACAGTTAAAAATATACATATATTTAGTTACAATAAAATATAAAATAGATTTTTTTTCTACATATAATGGCCATAATAAATGTAACTGATTTGAAACGTTTAATCTTTACCCGGATCGTACTTTGTTATTCGACCAACTGAGTGTGGAGTTGTAATACTCATCTAAGGAGTAGAAGGCACTACCGATAAGCAGATCTTTGATTTTTCTCTTAAATAATGTGTTGCTTAGGCTAATTACCTGTTGTGGTAGTTTATTAAAAAGTTTAACAGCATGGTATCCTGGGCCATTCTGACATCTTTGCAATCTGTGATAGTTCGGTCTTAAACTGTTTTTATTTCTTGTGTTATGGTCGTGGATGTCAATAAAGCTGGTATACAAGTCAAGATTGTTTTTAACATAAACAAGATTTTGCAAAATATACTCAGATGGTAATGTTAATATTCTGTGTTTTATAAAGGCTGGTTTGCACTCTTCTCGGTAACTTAAGCCTGCCACCACCCTAACAGCTCGCCTTTGCATGGCAAAAACATTTTGAGCACCACTGGCATGGCCCCAGACTAGCAGTGCGTAACTTAAGTGGGAGTGGAACAAAGAAAAATATGCTTGTTTTACAGCTTTCAACGAGACACACAGTGACAAGCTTCTCAAGAGAAAAACACTTTTACTCAATTTTTTTGTTGTTATTTCCGTATGGGCATCCCATAGGAGTTTTTGATCAAGAGTTACCCCCAAGAATTTTACATTATCTTCCATGGGATCAATCTTTTTGAGTGAAAATACATACTTCTGAGTCTTGGACTCGTTTAAAAAAAGTTTATTGGTTGAAAACCACTGCCCAGCCCTCGACTGTGCCTCACCCGACATGTCTATAGCTGTCTGTAAGTCTGTGTCTTGTACTTGCCCAGTTGTGTCGTCAGCAAAATTGAAATATAACTCATTTACAGCAATTTTTGGCAAATCGTTAATATAAATAAGAAACAAGATGGGGCCAATCCCTTACTGCAGAGCCAATTACTTACTACATAGTCCTGTGAATAGAATTTCAGCAAATGTTAATAAATATTACAGCAGGTTAAGCTTTTTTAGTACGTCAGAACAAAGGTTTAAAATTATGGCTAAAAGGGTTATTTTAAGTTAATTTAAGCTTAGTGTAAGATTATGCTTTTTAAATTGTATCTTGTAAATGTTGAATGACGTCAATAAACAAATAAACAAATAAACAAATTTCATGAAATAAATTAATGGCAAATAACTGTAGACAATTTTTGGGTAGACAATGTCTACCTTGTCTACTCGTACGCTTTGCCACTGCTATCAATTAGTTAGCCAGCCATTGTTGTAAATATTTTTCTTTACAATACTAAATTAAAATGGGGTTGGACTGGCCAGCATTGCCAGATTCTCTATATACAGTAGATACTCAATTATGAAACAAATGAAGGAAGTAAATTTGATTAAAAACACCAAATTGTCTTTTTTTTTTATTAAATTCTGAATATACTAGGTTTGATACTTATATCTTTAAAACTAACTGAGAAAAATTACAAAAACAGTACCATATCATTAATGCATTTGGCCAACACATTATTTTAGTGTTCTCTTTCTATCACAGTAATGTTATGGAATGGTTTTTGCCATTTTTCTCAGTTTGTCTTAAAGATAGGGGTATCGGGCCTAGTAGGTTTTGGATACTAATGAACAGACTACTTAATAAATGAACTAGGTATATACTAACCACTGAAAAAAATTAAAGTTGTTACTTTTGAGAGCTCATTCATTTGTTCTGTTAAAAAATCATGGTGGTTCATGGAAAAACCTATAACTTTGGTAATTTAAAGCATTTTCTAACAAAAATAGTATTACTAAAGGTGGTTCAAAATATAGGAAAAAACCTTGTAACTCCTAAACCAAGGAGTAGATGCTGGGGAAGAATAAGCAATGTACAATAAATATGGCAGTAGCTATACTGTTTCTGAAGAAACAGATCTGTTCAAAATCGATGACCCTTTTATGTCACCGGACCCGAGTAGATAATTATAATTGAATTAAATTGTGTTAGCCTCTATAACATAAACTTAATACCTTCTTCACTGCATCACATAGAAAATCACTAAATACTTAAAATATTACACACTATAAAAATAGGACAAAGAACTTTAATGTTTGTTCTTCTTACACCTATAAATAATAACTACATTTTGCAGTATGTACTTAAAGTTAATGAAGTGGCTTGGGTCACCAACTGAGCAGTTTACCCAGATTCCTTTTTATCAGACAAATTAAGCCATCAGGATTATATTTAGATCATTAGTAATCTTTCTAACTGTACAGAGTTAATCCTATGATGGTCATTTTACCTATAGAATGGCATTTTTGATCCGGTAAATCCATCGTTTTCCTTGAAAGCACACGCAGCACATTCACTTGAACTTTCTTTTCATAAGGACTATCAATTATTTAGCCAGCAGCCAGCCATTGTTGTAAATATTTTTCTTTTTTTATTTAGTTTTAGTTAAGGATTATGAAAACCAGTGTTGCCATTTGAAAATATTAAATATCACCAGATGTCTATCTCAAAAATCACCAGAAATCACCAGTTTTTTTAACATACAATTAAAATAAGATAATTGGATCTCTACTTTATAAAAAGCTGCAATATTTAACTCCCGCATTAAAAAAATCTAAACCTAAATTAGAGAACTGCATAGCACAATGCACAATATAAATCGGTAAAATACAATAAATATTTGTACTTGTAGGTGAATTTTTTATATACCCGCCATCTATATAAAAATTTTCCCCTTATAAAATTTTCTTTTTAATTGATAAAGTCGATATTTCTGTTATTATTGCCAGTTTCAATTTAAGTTTGGGGTTTAAGTTTTCACTTATCACTAGTCGTATTTAGGGACATGATGTAGAAAGATGGTTTGTCTACCTACCACAAATTTGAGTTTTCACGCATGCGTATGTACTAATTCATATATTTTTCAAAGTTCATTTTTCTTGATTTTGGGCATTGACTTGGGTTAGTTGTGTTTGGTTGCGCCCTCGGAGCGAGCGAAGTGAGTGGAGGGACACGGATGAAATAAAATGTTAGGTTAGAATGACAACACCGGGCTGCGCAGGTCTGAAGGTCGAACATTTGCCGGTAGATAGACACGAGTGTTATGTGCCAATAACCACTACCAAAATTGAGACCACGATCCACACCAATTCAACATTGTTCGAACAATAAACTTTTTAAGCGAACTTGCATCAAAAAAATTGAAAAGTAATAAAATGAAAGGTGTTAAGGTTAGATTTTAGATTCATTTAGGTTTAAGTTATTCTTGTTCTAATTTTGATTTTGGATTTGGGGTATCTACTACTTACTACTGGAGAACAAGAATGATAATCCTATCACATTGATAACCTAAATCATTGTTTGAATATATCTTTGATCCAAACAAACACCAGAGCTAACAAAAAATATATTTGTTTTCTTTGATTGTAAGGCGCAAAAGAAATCTTTGGAAAATCACCAGATTTTGGTCATAATACCAAAGTTTTTCACCAAATCACCAAATGCATCGAAATTCACCAGGTCTGGTGAAAAATCACCAGCTCTGGCAACACTGATGAAAACAAGCAGTAGTACCAACTTAAAGCATTGACGTTTCAGAAACGTCAATGACCTAAAGTTAACACTAAAGCTGTTTTTTCGTGTTAATACGGTTCAAACTGGTTTGAAAACATTTGAGTCTATAAAACTATGACGTTGCGGTTGCTTTGTTGAACCGTATTCAAAAGCATCTCAAGTGGCGCTTCTAAAAGCTAGTCGCTAGGGCGGTATTAGATTTGCATGCCCATGATGTCGATATAGGATAGGACATATTTATACATCAGTGTCTTTCATCCGAGGGTGCCGCTCGAGTACTAGCAGACTAACTCAATTTATGATGATCAATTTGCCGCGTCCTGTAATTTTGAAGGTAGATATGAAATATATTTTGATACTCTTCACACCTCCTACACATAAAATTAACCGTATTTCTTAAATAATTTTAGTTATTCGACTAGCGTCTCGCCGCTGTGGGGGCCTGAACCCGAACTCCACTCGTCAATGTTGTTTACAGTTGTAATTTTACATTTTCACTTTATACAATGCCCTCCGCTCGCTGCGGGGCGCAACCAGCAAAAACTAACCCAATCTAACCCAAGGCATGCCAAAAAACCAACAACCAATAAAAAAAAAATTGGAAAAACCGCCCGTTGAACCTCTTACTTTTCGTTCTAAGGACACGAGTTTCGCCACCTGAGTTAAACTCTCACATTCCTGCTTTTCTCGAAGGGTGAAAAAATGTGTAAACAGATCAGGCCCCCCCACAGCCGCGAGACTCTAGTATATATTCACGGATATACATGTAAGCTGCCGTATATCCACTTAAATACGGCTCTTAAACCAAACTTTTTATCATGAAAGTAATACTTCAAGTCGCGCAGGACCCTTCGGTCGTTTCGATCGCTACGGGGGCTGAACGTACAGGAACTAATCAAAACTAGCCCAAGGCGTACCCAAAATCAGAACTAATTTTGGTTTTTAAATACAGGGCGACAATCCAATCTTGCGTTTTTTCTAACAACGATTCACACGTGCAATTATATACAGGTAGTATTTGTACTTAAATCCAAATGGGGAACAGCAGTAAGATATTCATTCTAAAATATAAAATACGCATGCGCAACATTACGTTGGGTTTAACGTTGGAATCTTGCACGGTCCGGTTAAATGCAAGTCCATTAAACACAAGCGTCTAGGGATCCTACTAAATTTTCGATGCGAAACTGTACATGCCTAATATGGCCGAAAGTATAGGAAATAGTTCCCGTAAGCGCTGCGTTCGCCAACTCTCTTTCCTCACCACGGCCACGGTTCGCGTGTGTGACGTAGCCTGGCCCACAATTTATAACTCAATCCCTAGTTTTATTATTATTAGTCTCTCATTTTAGTTGCCGTTGCTTTGTAAAATAAAATAGTCGTTTTTGAGCAAATTCACCATTTTTTAAGGGTTTTTTATTGTTAAGTGAAACATAAGTATTGTTTAGTGATAGCATATAGAGAGACGTAAGAACAAATATTAATAATTATTCTTTCATTGGTACATTATCTTTTGCAGGAATTTTCGGAATTAAAATGTCCGAAATATGTGTGCAGTATATAAATGTAATAACACTTACAAAAATCGCTTGCCATGTGTTACTTTTCACAGATTTCCCCGATCAAGTGTTATGAGCAAAAGTGGGTCAATTTGTGTAGTAGGGAAGACAAATTTAATACTACCAACAGTAGGATTTGTTCGGAGCATTTCCTCGAAACAGATTTTAAACGGGATTTACGAAATGCGATTTTATTCGTATTGATTATCGCGTATTGATAACGTCCAATAATCCAAATATTTTATATCTAGAAATCTAGGTATAAAAGGGATAGGTACACAACACGTGAAATACGAGATGCCTAATATTACTGAAGTTTAAAAAAAATAAAACTTCTAACTTACGAAGATATAGCCGGGTGTCCCAATTTTGTTCCGCGCTACATCAATATCTTATTTTAAATTAGACACTCTATGTTTTTTGAATTTTCAAACATGAACATAGTTTTAAGTAAATATTGTTTAATTACGCATTGTCAAACACTATCAAAAACAGTTGAAAAGTCGCATATTTTTTAGTTTGGCGTCTAATATCTGGAACACGATGTGATATAGCGAAAACCGCTTACACATGTCCCTATCTTTATTACCTATTTATAAGAGCTGTCCATGACAAATAATAAACGTGATTTTTTTTAAATGGCCATTTAGTCGAAACATCTCTTATCTCAAACTGCCATTTTTTAAATGCCACCGGAAGTTGTCATAGAGTAAGTTAAGGACATGTAAGCGACTTTCGCTATATCATGCCGTTTTCGAGATATTAGGCTACACCCCAACACGTGTAGAAACTACCGTTTTTCACCGGATAATTTGGTGATAACACGCTGTATGTATGCAGCATGAATAAACCGTAATTAAACAAAATTGATTTATTTCACCACCGGTACAACCCAATTTGTGCATTTAAATTAGCATATGCCAGCTCTTCAAAAGCCCTTAGTCCAAACCTGGACTGACGATCCCTTAGTTCGAACCTGTACCCCAGTACTGTCGGTATAATAGATTACAATATAGCAAACTTTCACTCGTAAAGGAAATCGTTCTTAATCGTTTTCAATTCAATATATTTTTGTCTCAGTCAGCATTGTACACAATAATGTGTCAAATAAAGAAAGAAAACAGTTTCTACCCTTTGAATCTCAAATGAATTCGGAAAAGCGCCAACCCCCACTTTTTATTTGGTCTGCCGGACTTTACCGCCTAGCGATAGACAAATTAAATTTCAGAGCTCTGCTAACACTCCGCCATAGATAAAACACTAAAAAAAAAACACTCCACGTTGCTAGATCGGTCTCGTCACCGCGCTCTAGCAAGTGCCTCTTCGCGCCAAAGGGTCAAATTCCTTTTTGGGCCAATTTCTCTTCTTGTATGCACAAATATTAGAGAATATTTAGTACACCTCAGTTATCTTTGTTCAAGATTGGACAAAGACCTCCTTTGGGCTGTTAACCCAATTTTTCACGACAAGAAACGACGTAGCGTGACTGTACTGTGCAAGTTAATTCAAGGATTCAAAGTGGAATTCCTAGCTGATTAGAGTGAAGTAAAGCATTGGAGATTAAGGTGTGCTGTACGAAAGAAAGGTGACTAGATTGAAAGCATAAAAGTTCATTTCATTTAAAGTCAGAAAGGACAAACATATTTCAGTTTGAAATTGCATAATCAAGACTGTTTTAGTCTTTAGTTAGAAATAAGTAACCTGTTTGTAATATTAGGTGTATGAATGATTGAATGTATGTAAGTAGGTTAAGAACTATTCAAAAAATTGTACTTATATGTTTACATTAATTGCAAATGAATAATAAAATTGCATTATTAAAGTACGTTAACATACCTATCGAGTTTCAATTCACATAATCTATGTTCAGAATCCCATCACCCTATTCTAATACAGTCCACTACTTTAATTGCTAGTAGCAATTATACTGTTAATTGCTACCTTCACCTTTGTGGTCAAAATAAGTTAAGTAAATTAATTTGTTTGTACCGACCAAGGCGTCAAAGTTTGCGATTTTTAGCTGTTTATATCTAGAAAACGGTTAGATATTTGACAGTGTCGAGTGTTTGAAACAATATTTATTTAGAATTAAATTCTCGAAAATACCAAAGTATATAGGATGTCCCGTTTAAAATACGCAAGTGAAGTAGACTGCAGCGAAATTGGGACGTCACAGGGAACATTATGTATTTTCGTCAGTTTTTTTGTGTCTGTTATATAATAGATTTCTAGATATTAGATAGTTCGTAGGACGAATTATGTATTTGATCAACGGTGTGAAACAGTTTATACAACCTAACACAAAATATGTACAGGGTGGCCCATTTAGGCGGGGCGTATACCTTATCTCGAAAACTACCGAGATTGCAAAAAAAATTAAATACATGTTCCTAGTAAAATGATATTTATTTTTTTTGTATTTTTTTAATCGTCAGTCTCATATTCACAGGTAGTAAACAAAGTTACATTTTTTAACATGAAACCTCATATTCTATTACATTTTTGAATTATGCTTAACATTCTAAGCATATTATTTTGATGTATGATGTTATGCCTCTAGAGTTAGTATAGTTTGGCTACTTTTCACCTTGGTGGCAAGAAGACCATTAGAACTGGAGTAAAATGAATTTCACATTCCTATCTTAACTTTCAAGAGCTATGTGACGGTACTAACTGACAGGTGGTACCATGAGTACCAAGTCTGGTACCTCGGTAGGTACCATCAGTTAGCACCATCACATAGCTCTTGAAAAGTTAAGATAGGAATGTGAAATTCATTTTGCTCCATCTTTAATGGTTTTCTTGCTACCAAGGTGAAAAGTAGCCAAAGTACCGATTTTCAACTGCTTATAATTGTGAAACTACTAACTCTAGAGCAAGGCTGCCCAACCTTTTTAACAGTTTAGCAAAATTGATGATTCAAAATCACAGGCGGGTCACTGACCAATAGAAGCTCATATTTTTGCTACTTTTGATAACAATAAGTAATAAGCCTTAACTTACATTAAGGTATTGTGCAATAAAAGAAATGCAACATTCTCAAATTTGTCGTTAGAGAAAAAATAATAAAATAAATAGCATATTTTGCCAAATAAAGAAACAACATTAACAAAAATCAAAAATAATTGGTACAATTAATGCCATTTCTGAATTTTTTTCTGTTTTAATAATTTTCCCATGTTAGGCGTCAGATCAGATGTTGACAGTAACAACAAATCAGATATAAGTTGCTCATTACAGATGTGCGGTATTTATTTTTTATATAATTAAGATTTGAAAAATTCATTTCACAAACATATGTTGATCCGGAACTACAAAAAGTCAGTTATTTCAGGAAAGTCTTCTTTTGGCACCGATTTCCAAAAATCTACCAATTCTTCTGACGAAGTTAAAGATTTTTTTCTGCAAAAAGGTTTTTTAGTGCAGAATAATAATTTTACAATTCAGAGAGTTCCAACTGAATATTGACAGGATAACTTATTATTACAGTTAAACTGATGGCAAAAATATTCACAAAAATATGTAAATATTCTTGATGTTCCGAGCGGAACAGCCAATCGCGTCACGCGCACCACACACACACACACGATATGTTTCGGATGCAATGATCCGTCAAGTGATCTAATGGTCGAGTGGTGTAGATGTTTAGCCTCTGATACGGCGTGCCGGGTTCGATTCCCATGAATGTTTTTTTTTTAATTTGTTGAAGGTTATGTTTGTAAAGAGTATTTGTCTTTATTTTGGGTATGCCCAGTGGCGGCTCGTGAGGTTTTAAATAGGTAGTGCGCAATTTAAGTAGGTTTTTTCGTACGAATAGGGGGATGCCCGCTGCAGGCGCCGCCGGAGGCTTACCCGCCGAAGACGGAAAGTTTTGGGGGTGCCACGCCCATTTTTTACCCAAAACTCGTTAAAATCGTTTAAAAAATGAATTCGGCGCCCTCTTGAATGGTAATTGTTGCGCACTAAAAGAAATTAATAAGTAGGTACTTATCGATTCCAGAAGGGTAAACCATTAAAACAGTTTATTGTAACTACAAATCAATAAAGTTCAAAAAAAAAATCAGGAGAAGTTGGAAAACGTTAAAAAATATATCGGCTTGATGGCAAAAAAGTGTTATTGAACATCTTTTTGTCGATGGTTAGCCCTTCGACTTTGCCGTTTCCTAGCTTTAAAGTGAAATTACATTCGCCACAAGATTTCGGGGGTTAAAATGTCTGGTGAAAGACCGGCACATGTTTGGTCTAATTTTAAAACTGGCATCGGTCGCCCTAACCTCTTTATTTCAATCTTTTTATTCAGATCCAATAGAGAAAAGTTATTTTTAATAATATTGTCAACTGAATTTATGCCCCCACAGCAATTGTCAGAACGCGAACTACTAGCCATGACAGTAGAATAATAGTATATAAATAAAAATATAAAACACTAAACAATATTACGTACACTAAACTCACGAGTTTATATGCAGCTAATTAACAAGCGTCAACGTACCGAACAAAACAAAAATAAATTCACGGCTCGACTGGAGTATAATACAGAATAATACTTATAATAGTAGCATGTAATATTTGCCCTAAAAAACGATTTACCTCCCACTTTTTCCACACAAGCTGAATTTTTCAGGACCTATAATAAATGTGTTGCATCAGCCGTAGCTTGAAGACGAAGAGGCTGGACATATTTAATTAGGGCGTAAACCCATGACGTCTCTCATTATTTATTGTTATACCATTGTTAGTTTATAAGCAAAAAATATGGGATTCGCTCTATTACCTTGTCAAGACATAAGTGAAACTTTTATAAAGAATATATTTTTTTCATTTAGGCCTTCCCTTTTTGTTAATTGAGTGTTATATTTAAAAATAACTATTTTTTAATTAAATTTTTGCACGGTTGAAACCGAGATATTTACATTTAAATTTTTTTTCGGCCATATGGGCTAATGCATATGATTTTCTTTGAATAATTATCAAAAAATACTTCCTACAAAGACCTTATTGTGCATTGGACCAAAAAATAAGTATTTTTTCCTCTATACGATGGTACCAATATCTCGATTTTTGATGATAGTGTCCTTTTGTGGAGTCTAATTTTGTATTACCTCCGGAATAAGGGTTATCTTATCATGTACTTTCATCCCTGAAAAAATCAGCTTGTGACACCATACTATATACGCAAGAATTGCAAATTATCACTAAATTAAGCTTCAAAGTGCGGATCTAAATAGCGCACGGATGAGCCTTGACTTTTCGTGATTTTACGAACATTCCCGACCGTTTTGCATGACGAAAATGCATTTAACAAGAGCGCCGAACACTAGCGCACGGCAGATTTAAACTAGTTGTGGTTACGGACGGAGGCCGCCGTTGGATGCTCTGCGTTTTGATCGTCGCCGTCGTGCCTCGATTTCGCTCTTATAAATAATGTATTCTGCGGCCAGTGGAGATTCAAAAATATGTAAATTCGCAAATTATAGTTAGTTTATGTTAAATTGTATGTAGGGAAGATTTTATTTTTCCGTTTACTTTCGAAGGCAGTGCGCGCGCACGGGCGCACTTATTGAGAAGCCGCCCCTGGGTATGCCTTGTGTTAGTTTTGGTTAGTTTATGTTTGATTGGGCCCCCGTAGCGAGCGAAGCGAGCGGAGGGCCATGCGTGAAGTGAAATATTAGACATTTTAAAATAGTAAACAAAAGCGCGAAGCTTCCAGGACAATATTGAAGGGGTGTACGCACAGCCTTGTATTTATATTGGGGTTGACCAGCGCATGACTAAACACATATTGCTTGAAACTTAAAAATATAATTAAAGCAAAATTTTAACGACACACTCTATGCCAGGGGCAGGGGTGTAATTACTCCGGGTCACGGAACTTGTTCTAAAATCTTGGGAAATGCAAAAAAAAATTGCGAAACCCCGTAAATCACCCGTAATGCAAAATCACATCAGAAACATCATATTTGCGCAATTTTGTGATATTTTGTATTAAGTGATTACACCCCTGATGCATGTTACTTATGTAGTTTTAATTTTTTAATTTCATGTGATATTTTTATAATAATCCAAATTCAAGTAATCATATTTTATTTAATTTATTGTAAGTTTCTAAAACATTTTGATGAGACATGTTCATTTCATGTTGTCTCAAATTCCTATGGTTATATTCTTCAATAAACTTAATGCAAAACATTATCAAAATTTACTGGGTAAAAGGCAAATAAACTTAATCAAAAAAACCATATAAACTTCTTATACAAATAACGCATTAACTTATTCCTACTGGACCAGGTGACGTCACTGCTGCTGATATGCACAGACGGGTTTGACGGACAAATATCGTTGATGCAGCTATCCTATTAGTTTAACGTTCTTGAAATATCCATGTCTTCAGGTTCTAGCAAAATTCCTTCAACGTCTTGGTTGTGTACTTCAGCGCCTGGGTGGTGTAGTAGGTAGAGGTTCTTCTTAATATCATTTCTGCGCTGCGGGTTCGATTCCGTCGGTCGCGACAGATGTTTTGTTTACCTTTTTTAAGGTTATGTTTGTTTTTTATTAATATACTATTTTTTCTTAATTTTGGGTTAGTCTTGTTGATTGCGCCCCTGTAGCGAGCGGAGGGCGATGCAAAGTCATAATAATACCCATTATTCTTGTTTCACCTTTGCGCATGCACGGTTTCGCATCAACAATTTAGTAGGAGCCCTAGACTCTCGTAATTAAATTGTGACATCTCGAGCCCGACAATCGGGGATCTCCCACGGCTACAACAAAGCCAGGAAGCAGCAAATTATGAGTCATCACGGGTCGACCGGTCGACCGAAAGATGTAAACAAACTGTGATGAGTGTAAATTCTTTTTTGGTTCTTGAGGGTAATTATTTTGTTTGATAGGGGGTCGAGGGGCTTTAAATTAAAGGGGAATTATTTTGATGTATGTTTTGATTTATTTTCTGCTCATCTAAATTACTATCACGTTAGCAGACATTCTTTGTCTCTGGCCTTACCTTCATCTGGCCCCTTCTACTACCTAATAAGACCTTTGCTTCCTTATTAATCTCAAAATAAGACAATATCGTAAAACTGGACAATTAAGTTTATTAATATTAATAATTATAAAAATAAATTTGAGAAATATAGAAATGAAATAAAAATCATATCAAAGGTAGGGATAAACTAAGGTTACGAGTAGTAGATGAACAGAATATCTGAATAACATAATTGTTTTGTATTCTGCTTAATTCTCATTTTTGATAATATGTATGTATTAATAATATAAACTATGTGGTTAGTTAATAACAAATGTGATTACAGTTAAATGAAATGTAGCCCAAGATCAAAGCAGTTGCAAAAGGCAATATTTTACATATGTATTCAAGTAGATTTCGCAGAGCAAAGCGAGTTACAAAAAGTAAAAGGTATATATATAGTGTATGGTTTTTTTAGTTAGTTCACCTATTCAGTACCTACTCAAGCACAACCTTTTTAAGTAGGAATAACAGAATACATGATACAATAAAATTATTAATTAGCTTAAGTCATGTAAAACAAATGTCACATATATAAATACAAAAAGCAGTGATTTTTCTATATTGTATAAGTACTGTGAATAAAATGCAAAGCAGTTGTATGAACCAATAAGTATTGCGACAATAAAAGCAAACCGAAGGTTTCGAAGCAGCTCAATTTTACTATGCTGTTCTAGACAGACACTATTTAATTCTAGTCTTCATTCAAGCCATTTTAGTAAAAATACAAGTACTTAACTAGTTAGTTAGCCACATGAACAAGATAGGGCTTTCCGAAGAAACAGGATGCCTCTTGTGCTTGGAGGGTGAAGAAACAATGGAGCATGTTTTATGCTACTGTCCGGCAATGGAAAGAACCAGACAAACTATCCACCCCCAGCCAGCTATTCGATTTCATGAAAAGGATTAAGCCTCTGACCTAGTGGAATCTACAGATGTGAGCCACAATAGACTAAAGGTCGCAGTGGAGGGCCCCATTTGGGTCCACTCACACATACAAATAGAAAATACAACAGTTTAGTAGAGTTACAGTTCTATAGTTGATGTTATATATCATCTTCATTTTTATTGTCAATCAAAAATATTTTACGTTTACCAAGAGGGCCAATACAACGGGCCCTGACATCATTATGGCAGGGTCGACCATTCCTTCATCCTCGTCAATCGGACTGCTGGGTATCTCGGTCAACAGCAATATGTCCTGGCATGACCACGTTGCTAACATCGCAAAATCAGCCTCCCAGAAGCTTGGTGCGCTATTTCGCAACAAAAAACTCTATACACCGCAGCAGTTGCTCTTGCTCTACAAAGCGCAAATAAGACCGTGCTTAGAATATTGCTCACATATCTGGGGTGCCGCACCAAAGCACACCCTAAAGCTGCTGGATTCCATTCAGAAGAGAGCTGTGCGTCTCGTCGGCGACCCGGAGCTGACCCGGAATCTAGATAGTCTGGAACACCGCCGACATGTAGCCGAGATATCTCTGTTTTACAGATACTTTCACGGCAGTTGTTCTCAGGATTTGGTCCGCCTCATCCCGCCCCTGGCAGCTCCTGCCAGACAGTCACGACAGACGGCAAGAGCGCACCAGTTCGTCGTACAACTGGAAACACCTAGAACATCGCTTTACAAGAACTCCTTTGTCTGGCGCACTGCATCACTGTGGAACTCACTCCCAGAACATCTGTTTCCCACTGATTACAACTTACAAATATTCAAGAGCCGTGTCAATCAACATCTTCGCACACACACCGCTCGTCGAGCGCCATAGGGTCTCCCTTTAGTGTGTGTGCCACTGCCCTAAAAAAAAAATGTAAAGTACTTAATATACTCGACCCGCACTGGTAGTATTATAACAGTCTTCTCTGAACACAATGTTTTTTTAATGAACAAATTGCCCACAAACACTTCAAGACTTCTGACCTGACAGAAACACAGACATTTGCACACTTGGGTACCCTTCAGCTGGTTCATTTAAATAGAAAAAGGACAAGTTTCTTTTTCCTTTCAACTTTCCTGAATTTTTTAAAACCATACTGCAATATCGATACCGAACTGATTTAGAATCATCACATATAAAATGTTTCCACGCACTACTATTTTTCGGTGGCATCTTATTTTTTATTTTATTAATTAAATAAATACCCAAGCAGACAGTCAGATGAAAAATATTAAAATCATAAAGTCGAAGTTCTTGCTGGTTATGCAATGCACACGCAAACAAGACGAAAACATCCAAAACCAAAGTGAAAAGCGGTGAATCACAGCACGACAGCGTGGCGTCGCGCACGTCGTTTCCACTCCCATGGTATACGATTGAGACTAAGAATTAAGAATCGAATGGCCGAATCGATTCGGAACTCCCGTATCGATTCGATTCTTTCGATGCATCGGCTCAAAGAATCGATTCACCGTTGAATCGATTCGATTCTGGCCATCCCTAATTCTCGTTTCTCGTCGGATTTGGAATGGATCAACAATCAACATCTTCAAATTTCAAAATAATTCTGTATACAATTAATTTTCCTGAGTAATACTTTGGTTTTAGAAACATTGTGGAAATAATCATAACGTAGTTAACATTAGAATCCAGAATATGGATCAAGATTTAGATGAATCTATTATTGACCAGACCCCAGAAAGGAAAAAGGCCAGAAAGTTGAAAATACGACGTCCTAAATCTCGGTATAATCTAACCAAGAGGATGGAAACTAGTGAGGGCAATGTATCACACTTACTTAAAGATTTAGTTGAAGAGTTTGACAAAAATATTACACGAGAAACTGTATTGAGGGTAAAAAATGAAAACATAGCTTCTAATGAAGACAACAATATTAAAAGTCAGAATTTGTCACTGAAGGAAGTTTGTCTGGTGAACCCCATTGCAGAAACTGTAAATAATAATCATAATTATTCTAAAGATCACAGAATAGCCACAGAAAACAACCAACATCAAGAAAGAAACACACACTACTGCAGCCTAACGGAACCTCTACAAAAACCTTTTTCTAAAAATAGTCACAAATTGTATGTATTTTATTTAATTGAAGAAGTTTTAAAGTTTTCTCCAAATTATTTTCCCAAAAATAGTCATATTCAACTTGTAGGGGTTATCAAATTTAGTGAAAATAACAAGTCATTTATTCTCCGTAGTATCGAACAAACATATTTCACAAGTACAGAAATTAAACTAGACCTTAGGGAATTGCCAGTGAAGCCTTGTCCTGGAGATAAAATATCTATATTTTGTTTGCTTAGTTTTGAAAAGCAAATTCCAATAGTTGTTGTGAATTTTTTTCAAAAATTTACTTTGTTATATTCACCTTATATAGAATTAATGCTAAGACTAAGAAGAACAGTGCCTTTAGAAAACTTTGAAATTATTTCTATGAAGGATGCAAATGTATTGAATGAGGGCTTGTTGGATAAGGAAACAGATGAACAAGAAGAAATGGTTAATATTTTGGCACAGAGGCTGAGTTTAGATGCAAGCCAAGAACTTTTTGAAAATGATAAACTGGGTGACTCAACATTGTATGCTTTTTTAGATGAGATATCATTTGAAAAGTTATAACATAGGAATCCTCATAATTATATAACTGTTCTTATCTAGTGTATAAACGAAAATGCTAACACATTGTAGCTTCTACAAAACACATGCTAGACCTGTTTGTTTAAACATTGTAATTTGAATTCAGTGTACAATTCTATAACTGAATTGACTAAGTACCATATTAAATAGCCCTTTTGTTAAATAAATGCCATGTTACTATTATATTATTAATCCCTATCCTATTGTATACTTAACAGGTTGAGTGCCAGGGCGGACACTGAAGTCCAGTGTGTGAACAGCCCTCTAGGCCATAGAGGACACTGGGGGCATGCTTTTATGTAATTTAACATGTCCGCTGCGACTGAAATATAGTTACACTTTTTTATTGAAATATTAATTTAAAACCCAACCTGTAATTCTTTGTATGTTATACATAAGGAAGTATTAGAATTTTTTTATTGAAATAAAAAGTATTTTTTATTACGCATGCATCATAATCAACGATTATCGCACGCTGCAGCGTGCTTAAAATTATGTTTATGATGCGCGTACTTTTTAAAGGTTGCTATAGAAACATTTGATCATGTCAAATGTGACAGATTAACATATTCGTCAATATATTCCTTAAGTTTAATATTTAAAACATCTTTGAGATTATGATGCATTCATAATAAAAAATAGCGTATAATATACTATTACCATTTTATAATAAAAGACTTTTTTTATATAAAATGCTATTACATATTTAGCAACCCCTGTGGGAGTGATTAAAACATTCTAAACACATTCTTTACACTGCGGGCACAATATGTTATCACGTTTTTGTTCTTGGCACTTTATTCTTATCAACGAGTACCTCTAGTTTGTTCCTGTAACGCAGTACCTTCTATGTTCGCCTGCCATGCAGTCTAATTCTGCTTCTGCAAATACATGAGCTCCCAAACTTACCTTTATGGGACGGATAATTACATAATCACGATCGTCTTTGAGTTCTGGCAAATCTTTTATAACTGAATAGCGAAAGTAGGTTATAGAAATATCGCTTAGCTCAACATGCTAAAAAATTAAGCGGGAGTTAATTGAAATATCCAATAATATTTCAATATAGCTACCGTCTGTATCAATGGATGGTTCGTCGCAATAACTTGACATGGTGGTCGGATAAATCTATTGTACTTTTACCCGAATTGCAGTCTATTATTGCTTTAGGCATTTAAACTGGATTTCCACGGCGTTGAAATTTAACCATTTCATCATTGTAACCAGGTGGATTAAACTAAAGCTCTTTTACCACGCCATTTGAGGAGACCATTATGTCTCTTGGGGAAATAATTTCGCATTCTTTAAGTTTTTTTCTGTATTACTTTGGATCAGATTTCCCTCGCTTGTGATTATTTCGCAAAGTTCCCAGACGATGCGTTTTTTTATCCAAGAGTACGTGAGCAAGCTGGCGACTTGTGTAGGTACCAATTATCAGTTACACAAAGTCTACCACACACTATAACAGATCTGTTGCTAAATTTAGAACAACTCTGGTAGGTACAAGGTACTGATGATAATTCGACTTGTTTTCTGAATAGGTATATACTTATTAATATTTTAGGTGTAGCCACTTTCACTGCAGAACTTGAATATTTTGGTGCCATATATTTAAATAAATAAAATAAATAACGTCTTTATTCCACAAAGAGAAATACAATGGGAATGGCGAGATTTAACATTAGTTATTCTTCCACCTAACCATTAGCACTATAAAAAAAAACCAACAAAAATATATATTATATGCCAAAACATAAGTAAAAATAATACTAGAAATATAACAGTCAATGAAATATTAAAGAACAAACTTGATACAAAAAAAAAGAAAAACCTGCAATAGAGAAATATTACAATAGTTCAAATAATCAAATCAGCGCAGAGATCTGTTCAGTCAGAAGTTGTTCTCTATATTTCTTACGCAAGGTACTAATACTGTACTTCTTATAATCGCTACTTAAGGAATTATAGTTCAAAACAGCCATACAAGTAAAACTCCTATGGAAAAGGGTACTTAGTCCTGTGCAGGGGAATTGTAAGACGATCCTGACGTCTGACCGCGCGATTATGAACGGTATCATGAAAAACAAGCTTTTCACTTAAATATAAAAGAGTACAGGGTGTTCACCCATAATGTCCCCCCCCTTTAACTTTGTTAATTTTCAAGCTACAAAAAAATATAAAAAACAAAATTGTAGGGCTTTTAATGTAGTTTTTGCACACGTAAAGGAAAAAACAAAAAATTGTGCTGTATACAGGGTAGATCAAAAAGAAACATTTTTTTAAATCTAGCCCCCATTTATTATTCGATTTTTCGATTTTCCATAAAATTCTAAGGATTTTTAATATAACACACTATATGCCTATTCCTAATACTTTAGGAGTTATTCACAGTTGAAGTCGCTATTTTGTTTTGTTCTTTTATTTTTTTATAGCAACAGCCACCTAAGAATATAACTTTTTTTTAGCTTTTGAAGTCATTGAGGTGTAAATAGTGAGTTTCCTCAATTCGACCTCATTGCTTCGAGTAGTGCTTTTGTAACTTCTGTTTTAAAAATTATTAAAAGAATTATTATTGTAATTAAAAATAGCGACTTCAACTGTCAATAACTCCTAAAGTATTAGGAATAGGCATATAGTGTGTTACATTAAAAATGCTTAGAATTTTAGGTAGAATCGAAAAATCGAATAAAAAATGGGGGCTAGATTTAAAAAAATTGTTCTTTTTGATATACCCTGTATACTATACAATTTTTTGTTTGTTTCTTTAGGTGTGCAAAAACTACATAAAAAACCCAAAAATTTTGTTTTTTTATTTTTTTTGTAGCTTAAAAATTAACAAAGTTAAAGGGGGGGGGGGGACATTATGGGTGAACACCCTGTACATGATCTTATTAGTTTAGTGAGAAACACAATAAAATGTAATTTTACCGTGTTTTGAACTCTAAGCCATTTTAAGTCATTGATTTTAGCAGAGATATGATCATATTTTCTTAAGTTAAAAATATACCGACAACAAACATTTTGGACATATTGTAGACGATTTTTTGATGTTAAGTCCAGACAAGGATAATACACAATACTACATAACTACATCACAATATTACAATAGTTAAAAACAGGTAAAATTAGTGACTGGCACAACTTTTTCCTCATTTTGAAATAATTAAGAATATGCCTATTTGCATATAATACTTTCATAAGTAAGTTTTTTGTAATATTTTCTTAACATGCTCTCTAAATCTAAGCTGAACATCCAAATACAGCCCCAAGTTTCTTGTGCACTTTGTAAATATTAAGTTTTTATCAGCCAACTTTAATTTTAAACTCCTCTCTAGTTCTACTCTGCTTTTTCCAGACTGGTGCACAGACACAGTGTTGCCAACCCATAAATCAGAAAAATCCGTAGCAGAGTCCTCAAAATTTCCGTGTTTTTCCGTGTCCCTGAAATGTAGCTTAAAAAAGGTTACTCTAAACGTAAAATCACTTGTATATCGAAGAGTTAAGCTCTTGGAAGAAAGATGGCACTGAGTTGAAATGTTCAACTAGAAAATAAATAGAATACGTCATACATGCACCACTCCGGATTTTTCATGATTGTAATTAAGATAAAATAATTCAATAGTTGCTTACCAGCTTACGACGCTTCAAATGAGAAGCAGAGAAAGTCTTCTTATTTAATCCATTTATTCGAATCAGCACAAAATAATTCTCCTTCTTACAAATAATCAACTTAAGATAACTCAAAGACAATGCCGAATCCGTCTTTACCATTTTTTAACATTGATTTGACTGGTTGAAATAGAGCACAATATATTTTTTTACCACCTATGAAGCTAGCAGACTCCCATTAATGGTACTAGTGATTAAATAATTTCTTTCTTTTGATTAGATTCATATGTTAAAATTATGGGCGCCGGCAGAACAAATTTCAGGGGGGGGGGGATTCAACAAAAATAACGTGTAGATAGTTTTTTCTAAATTTTAATGAGTTTGAAATGGTTTTTTATACTATGCATTATTTTAATACTTTAGGCAACTGCCCCCTCCTACCGGCGCTCATGGGGAAATGACTTACGCATTGAGCGTTTGACTCAAAGCCCAAAATTGTCAGTGGTAGTCAATATTTTGAAATTCCGATTTATCAACGCATCTTTGAAACTAAAGAGACCAGTTGATTGGCACATCTATTTTTAGGATTGAATAATATCTATATGAAATATCGATTAAAATTAAGTGAATTATATTAAAATGGACATATGACACAAATATAATAACGCCAAATCTTCCGTAAAAAATCCGTGTTTTCATTGCACGGAACCCAATAAAATCCGTGTCCGTGTTCTAGTTTCAAAAATCCGTGAAAACACGGAAGTTTCCGTGTCGTTGGCAACACTGCACAGACAGCAGTTTGTTCTCAGAGAGGAAACCATTTATCTGTGAATCCACAGCCCTCTCCAAATCCTTCGACACTACCGATAACAAGCTAATTGGACGCAGGTCCTTAACGCTAGATGGATTGCTAATGTTAGAAATGGGACAAACAATTGATTCTTTCCATTGTATTGGAAAATATCCTACCTCTAAACAGCAATATACAACATGAGTCAAATGGTTTTAATACAGCAGGCAAACTAAGCTTAAGCATTTCCAGTGTCAGCTCGTCATTTCCAGCAGCATTTGAGTTTATGCTGTAAACATATTTCTGTATCCTCAGGAGACTGCATTGAAAAAGTAATACTTAAACCGTCTTTCAATTTAGAACTACTGTAAAATGCGATTTTATCTACACAATATTATTTGATTTATTAAAAACACTCAAAAAATAGTTATTTACAGATTCTGGATCTTGAAGTGTAGGTGGAATATCCACATTACTTTTTGATCCTGAACATATGTTTAGATTTCTTAACCCCTTCTAGAGTTTTTTTTTTCATTTCTTTGTCTTTCCAGAGACTCTAAATATCCAGTTCTCTCGCTACGAACTGACAAAAGAGTGAAGTTGCGCAAACCTCTGTAGCTCTCCCAGTTCGCCGGAGTATTGTTTTTTTTATATTCTAAAAGAGCCATATCCCTTTCGTTCATCATCATCTTTAGAGCTGGTGTCAACCAAGGTGCAGGTGGTTTGCTTACTCGAACTGTCCTCAGGGGTATGTTTTTTAAATAATAGTGATAACTGAGAAGTAAAAAATTTAACCTTATCTTCTATTTCTGACATATAGTAAACATTGTCCCAAGATACACTTGACAGATCATCAAAAAACTCATCTTTAAAATGCTTGAAATCTCGAAAAGAAATAAATTTCTGCGCATTTTTCTTACTGGGTACCCCTATGTTGCACCTTGTGGTCACGGATAAAAGAACCATATCTAAATTACTCATAAAAATAGGATCCAGCAAGGAAGAGCTACTCTTTGATATTCGTGTTGGTTCTTGGTTCATGAATAACCTGTGAAAAACCAAAAGCGTCCATCAATTCAAGCACAGGGTTTGAAGTATTCACCCTCAGGAAATCTATATTCAGATCTGCCACAACAGGAATGTAATCAGAAGATGGTAAGAATTTTCAGGTAAAAAATCATCAAGTGCTTGCAGTGGCGTGGGGGGGCAGAGCGGCCCAAAAAAGGAAAAGCCCTGGAATACAAGTGCGCCGAGGGGGCCCGAAATTTCTAGTTACGCCACTGAGTGCTTGGGCGCAGTTCAAAAGATTATTTTTTGTCCGATAAATCACCCCAATAGTAATTGACATTTTACAATTAATTTTGACTTTTATCCAAAGATTTTCAAAACCATCAATTATTTGTTTCATAAATAGTTTTTCGATATGGTATATGTTTTTTTCTTCAAACGTCAGTAAATCCGTCATTACTCGACTGTGTAGGCGGCCGTAAAGTTTCATTTTTCCTCCGCCGGAGCTTTACTTTTCACTTTTCCGCCGGCGGAGGTAAGTGTTGTCATAGCAACATAGATTATACAATACAAACACACAACAAAATAAGCGTCAACAACACAAGATTTATTAAACTACAATTTGTATTTATCACTCAATTTGTGACTGCATTTCTCAAAATCAATATAATTTAGGAACAAATTGGTTATTATTTAATCGAACTTACTCCATAACTGCTTATCAATACGGAATTAAAACGCAATCGGAGACGCAATCTTAAAAAATTAATTATTGTTGACAGTGTCCACTGACAGCTTTATGTTACATTACTATAGCAACAACCTGTGCCTATTCACCGACACCGGTCTAAGCCGCCTTGTGAATCCACTTATCTTTAATAATAATTATTATTATTGCTATTAAAAAGAGATGTTTGTGCATTAATTTGTCGACATTTGAAGAAAAAACAGCATATTTTATTTGGAGGAACAGTTACTTTTCATTACTTGCTCTCTATTACCAGCCTCACTCCGTTCGGCTGTTAAACACGAGCGCGCCATGAAAATTATCACTTTTCCTCCATATAAAATAATATACTAGTAATGTAAATTCCTACACCCCCTCCCCTTGCCTGGAAACGATCGCATCGAAGAAATTTATATCCGGGAATAAGAAATGGACAGACGCAACATGCTCATGTAACCAGGTCTCCGTCACTGCCATGACATCAAAATCGCCCACCTGCATTATACTAATAAATTCAGGGCCGGATTACACCCTAGGCTATAGCCTAGGGGCGCCCAGGCAGTGAGGGCGCCGCGGACCGGGCAGCGGTCCGGCGTGACGCCCTATACCCTAAAATATCCTAATGTCCAAATTTCTCGCCTTGTTAAAATGATAATATTCTGATTTTACTATATAACTTTTTTTATATCGATATAGTAGGCAATTGATGCAAAAAATACAGTAGAAATCTGTCGGCGGCACTGGGATGTTCGAACACAACCCGAAATTTCAGATAATTTTATTATCTAAAACAGGGATAGCCAAAACGTGCACCGCTCAACAGAGTAGACCTTTTTGGTACCCCGCTGCAGGACTAAAATCAATTGAAAAAAAATTGATTGTTTTGGAACAGTTAAATCTGTCGCCGAATTTATCAATGCATCTGCCAAAAGAATTAACATTTTACAACAGAAAATAAAACAAAAGTTGGTCTCCATGTGTGATACGAGATGGGTTCAAAATAATGCCGGTCTTCTGCGATTTAAAGAAATGGTGTAGAGACTCTGGAAGAACTTTAAGCTGCTATGGATAGCGATATTTCATCCAAGGCAAATCAATTTTTAAAAACTATAATTTCTCCAGACTGTTTGTTTTGATGATTTTTTACGTCAGTGAAATGCCTGTATGTAGTAAGTAGTTGTAGTAAAGTAATACTAGAGCTGTTAAGGATACTAGAAAAACAAGAATTAGAAATTAATGTGGAGGGAGTCGGCTTCATGTCAAATGTTGGAGGGGAACATTGAGAACCCTGTTGCGTTGCAGCGCCCGCGATGGTTGTAGCGCGAACTGTACAAAATTGCAACATATTTCGTAGCGCCGCGCCGTGCTCAATGGTGTAACATAGGAAGTTTATAATCCTGTCTTTCTAGTGTCTTTCCCTTACCTCAAAATAAAATTCCATTACAAAAATGGATGTGGCAGTTTCTAAAAATACATACTCACTAGTAGTGTCACTTTTATTTATAACATTATGAAAAATTTTCACGCATCCGTCAGCGCTCTGATTCTGATTGATATTATAAATATAATGACAATAAAAAGTGACCGCTTCATATCGCCGACTATGGCAGATTCATGAAAATTAATTTTTTGGTGATATTTAGATATTTTATGTAAAAACACCAACTGAAAAATAATCTTGGCTACGGCCCTGGTCATGAGAACGATATCACAAAACAAGTGTTTTCATAAATCTTCGAAAAAAGCACTAAATAGAGTGATCGAAAAACCACTTGAGAGGCACTTTACACCAACAAAAGGGGACAGACTTATCCATTTTAGCCATTGAATCGGAACTGGTCCAAATATTGGACTTTTGTGACATAATTAATGAATTTCTGCTATGAAATGTCGAAAAATAAAGTAGTATTTTTTTACCCAAAGTATCAAAAACATAAACATGAAGGGGGGGCGCCGAGGGCCGACTAGCCTAGGGCGCCGAGGGCCGACTAGCCTAGGGCGCCTTGGACCCCTAATCCGGCCCTGAATAAATTCCTGAAAACCTGTGAACATTGATCTAAGATTAAGATGTGCTAACTTAAATACACAATTTTCAGTACTCTCAGACATTTTTACTTTGTCTTAGTGTTCAGAAAAATACTAAGTTTTTTGATTTTGCAAATTTAAAACCTTTAACATACAATGACAATTATTTTTATCAAGAGGTGAGTGATCAATATTTATATCTAACAATCTAACTGTGGGTTATGACTTTGTGACAATTTTACACAATTTACACATTTGAGAGATTGATACTTACAGTCTTTGTAGGAATACTGGTGATGTTCAGAGCATCTAGAACACACTTTATTTGAGTTGCAGTCCTTTGCATAGTGTCCAAAATTAAAACCGTTGTAGCACTGTAGAATACTAACATGATTAAAAACAGAACATCGGGACCATCCTAGCTTAACTTTTCTAAGGTTTAGTAGAACATCATGTGTCCTGGGATCTGCCTCCAAAATTAAGCTCGTGTTCTTGTACTTATTTGTAAATTTTTTAAGTATCTTCATGTGAAAGTCTCCTTTAACTTTTACTTCGTTTGATCTGATCAGTAATGGGCTGATGGTCGTCATCCTCGCTGTACTGATATCTTCACTATTTATATTCACAATTTTTAACTTTGGTTTCTTTCGATTTGGCCATTCAGCATTATATTCATCACCTAGACTTGTATGGCCATTTTGTGGATTGTACTACTTGAATAGTAATCTATTTTGAAATAGCACAATGGTTTCGTCAGTGCAACATTTTTTGGCAATTTTATCCATAAGTGGTTGCGCTTTATATGATCGGTTTCCTTCTGGGCACTCTGCATGGTCTGAAACATATAGCATTTTCAACATTCCCATATAGGTAGCATGCAGCCCAAATGTGCGAGTTCTTTCCTAGTTGTTGGGTTTCCATATTTATATCGTATACCCATGCGTTATTGGAAACATTCTTGTTCTCTCTAACAAACTGAGTTGCCTAATGACTTATTGTCTCATCCACTACGTGAGGTCTCACTAATTGGCAGGTCTGCAGGTTGGATTTTAAAAAGTTGCAGGGCGCTCATCAGGTTTAAGTGGTGAATACATAAGGTACAACCTCTACTTACGCAGGTTGTCAGGTTAAATAAAAAAACGTGCAGGTTGGCCTAAAAAACCTGCAGGTCGACATGTTGGTGTTAGAAACTGGAGGTCGTCGGCTGGTTAAGTAACAATCTTGCAGGTCGGCGGGTTGAATAATAAACCTGCAGGTCGGCAGTTTGATTAAAAGCCCTAGAGGTCGGCCGGTTAAATATAAAACTTGCAGTTTGGTTAAAAAATTTGCAGGTCGACATGTTGGTGTTAGAAACTGGAGGTCGGCTGGTTAAATAACAATCTTGCAGGTCGACAGTCGACAGGTTGAATAATAAACCGGCAGTTTGGTTAAAAGCACTAGAGGTCGGCCGGTTATATAAAAAATTTGCAGGTTGGCTAAAAAAACTGCAGGTCGACGTGGTGGTGGTGTTAGAAATTGATGGAGGTCGGCTGGTCAATATAACAATCTTGCAGGTCGACACTGTTGGTAGGTTGAATAATAAACCTGCAAGTCGATAGTTTGATTAAATCCCCTGCAGGTCGGCAGGTAAATAACAATCTTGCAGGACAGCAAGATAAATAATAAAACCTGCAGTTCGGCAGTTTTGCTAAGACTCCTGCAGGTCGGTATGTTGAATAATACATTTTCAAGTCGGCACTTCGGCAGGTTGAATAATAAAACTTTGTTGGGGGTCTGCAGATTGCTGGCGAATGGGGATCTGCAGTCTGCAGGTTGGGTTTTAAAAAGTTGCAGGTCGCTCATATTTCTTGCAGGTTGAAGGTTAAGCTGGTGAATGGCATAAGGCACAACCTCTATTCCTTACGCAGGTCGGCAAAAAGACTGCTGGAACGTTGACTGAATGGGACCAGACTTCATCTTGTTTTCACTTTGTTTGGGCGTACAATATACTAACTGCGGCTGCGACAAACGACAACCTGAATAATACTGGTAAACTGTAACAAATGTGAACAAATAAATAATTTATAGAAGGTTTTGGTCAAGAAATTCTAGTTAATGCACCTCGCTAAAAAAAAACGACAGACTAATGTAATTTCTCAATAGAAGAATAGTTTATTACGCTACTGCCTGACGCAATGAACCCTCGGTCATCTAGGGAATTATCCGAGAGTGGATCATTTGAAGTCATCACCTGAAAAGTAATAAATAACGTAATAACGATAAAGAAATCCATGTAGAAATTTTTTTCTGATTGATAAAGTTCCGAACGGATAGGGTTGGCCTAATATATTATTGTTCCCGGTACTTTGTGGAAGCATATGGAACTATAAAGTATTTTTCGGATTAAACGGCCATATTTTTTTCATAACTTCAAACGAATAACCAAATGGCTCAAACATTTTCCGTTTTGAAGCTAAATATACCTAGACTAGAGCTTTTTTCCTTTGTTATTTTTGACGGTGGACTAATACTTTAGTAGTTTCACGCCAATTTCAAGCAAATTATTATTATTTTTAAATAATTTGAAATGTTTTGAGAGGCGCTCGAAAATGTTGTCATATAAAGCCACTATTTTATTCAGTAAAGTCGATTGCGATTTGGAATTCACCTACAAAGAGCGTTAAAATCGCATGGTAAATAACAAAAACATAATAATAGCTTCCATAATTATTTTCCATCATGACATTTATTTTTATGAAGTGTGAAATTGCATGAAGAGGTCGTTGCGAAGAGAGTTTAACATTTTAACGAAAGTTCCACATGTCGGTGGAAAACACTTGGCTGCCACGAACCCGCGACTAGGCAGCTTCGTAACAGATAAGTCTCATTCACCAGTAGGCTACTTTATAGTAACACATCATAGTACCTCTATTTAGTGGCAAAAGCTACCCGAGACACTACCCGGCTACTCAAAATATTTCCCCATTTTGGTCGCAGTTACTTAGCAGCTACGAATATACGACGTAGCCGCCGATGGCCACCGTCCACTTTGTAGTGGCTTTGATAGTAGCAGTTACGTATCTGCCACCATAAATGCTAGTTGGGAAAATGCGACCAATTTGATTTTAAGGTAGCTTTAACACATTTGTAGTTGAACTCATCCGATACGTTTGCCGAGAATAGGGGTTGCTCGTATAACAATGGGTAATAAAGATATTTTTCGGGCACTGACTACATCAGTGTTGGGTATTAGGGTTTTAAAATTTATTTTATGACTTTGTTCAAATATTTTGTCACACAACGTAAAATAATAAACAAGCCAATTTAAAGTAGAAATCTAAAGTTTATATTGGTAAATGAATGTAACAGGTTACAAACCATAACATAACTACAAAAACAATATCACCCGTTTAGAAAAACATTTCAATTAGAAAAAGTGTTCATGTCAAGTATTTACAATAATAAAACTAAATAATATGTACGTAATATTTAATTATAAATCATCCTCACTGAAGTCAGAGTCGTCAGAATTTCCAACTGAAATTAGCAGAGGTTCTATTGTCTCCTCCAAGAGATTGTCAAGATCCCACATTTTTTGCTCCTCTTTTATGACGTGGTTTATGGCATTCGTCAGAGATTTGTGATCGATATATTCATAAGTTCTCGCACATCTTTTAGATTAAACGTGGTGTTCCGAGCTACAAATCCTTTCATTTGTGCCCATATAAGTTCGATGGGATTCAATTCACAATGGTAGGGTGGCAACCGAAGCACATTTATTCCACGCGCTTTAGCCATTTCGTCAGTAACGTATTTTTTAAACTGTGATTTGCTTTCCCCAACTCTTTGTACCAGCTCATTTTTCAACATTCCGTTTTCAAATGAAATATCTTTTTGAGACAACCAACCTATACTGTCAGTGGCGTAGCTAGAAATGTGGGCGCCGGGGGGCAAGCCTATCCGCTGGCGCCTAAAACAAACCTATTTTGTGTATATACGCAAATTATTCCAAAAACAATACATCATAATATTAAACGTATGTTTTTGAAGTGAAACTTCTTAACGCGCGCCGGGAGTAAAATTTGAAGGTCGCGATCCGGACACACGGCGGGCGAGCTGGCAGGGAACGGAAAACGGTCACGGACGTTTATTGTGATATCTTTGTTAGTTTACAAAATAAAAATACGGCTTTGCTGTATTACCTTGTCAAGACATAAGCGAAACTTTTATGAAGAATAGTTTTTTTTTCATTTAGGCCTTCCCTTTTTGTTAATTGTGTGATACCTATATTTTAAAAAAATACTTTTTAACCAAATCCGTTAAGATATATATAAGGCTAGGGCGTTTAATTATTGTGATATCTTTGTTAGTTTACAAGATAAAAATATGGGGTTTGCTCTATTACCTTGTCAAGACATAAGCGAATCTTTTATGAAGAATAGTTTTTTTCATTTAGGCCGTTCCTTTTTGTTAATTGAGTGATATATTTAAAAAACTACTTTTAAACCAAATCCGTTAAGATATGTATAAGGCTAGGGCGTATAATTATTGTGATATCTTTGTTAGTTTACAAGATTAAAATATGGGGTTTGCTCTATTACCTTGTCAAGACATAAGCGAATCTTTTATGAAGAATAGTTTTCTTCATTTAGGCCTTTCCTTTTTGTTAATTGAGTAATATTGTCACGAATTGTATTTTTTATCTGTGACGACACGCCTTACTTAGCGTGTAGGAGAGTAACTCAGATTTAGGAACGCACTACGTCAAGTTGAGAAGAGATAATAAAGGAGACACATCGATAAAAACAATAACAAGTTTATTTACAAACAAACTTAACAACGGTTAGATTGTATACTAATAAAGGCGTGTTTAAGATTATAGATGAATTAAGAGTTTACACTATACCCAATTAATATGAAATGCATGTCTTCTCGAGGGAGGCTTAGTTCAAAGTTTGTCTAGCAAGCGACGTTACTATTTTATTAATAAAGTTTATGTGAGCGGGTTGTCTTTTATTTAGGTATTTGTTCTGATATTTATAAGGTAAGACTGTTAAGTTTATCACAAATTGCTAAGGCACTTCCACTACTTTTTAAAACTCCCCAAAACTATCCCTTTAGTAGAAGTTCTAATACTCCATATATTCGACTCTCTCTTATACTTTTAGTAGCCCCCGAATGCCGTATACCTATGCATACGTTCACCCAGGTTAGGTAAGGACCTGACAACCTTATACCTGTGTATAAGTGTTCTCAGTTATGGGGGTTGTGGGATAGAACAACTAGAAGTGGACGTACCTGTGTACTGTCCAGCGACCAATTGAGCGGTTTGAGAGACCCGAAAGTCTGATTAACTCGGCGTTTGCCGGCGTATTACAAAATGCTGATGATTGCATCATTAAGGATTAAAGTCGCTCCCGTCGACCGCTCAAATTGTTTATAATTAACAGTGAATGTTTATATAACATTTTTCAAGTTCAAGTTCAAACTTGCGACAGGGTGATATTTAATTAATGATTTTAATTAGTTCACAATATATTAATTTAAAAAAACGACTTTTTAATCAAATCCGTTAAGATATGTATAAGGCTAGGGTGTATAATTATTGTGATATCTTTGTTAGTTTATAATATAAAAATATGGGGTTTGCTCTATTACCTTGTCATGACATAAGCGAAACTTTTATGAAGAATAGCTTTTTTCATTTAAGCCTTCTCTTTTTGTTAATTGAGTAATATATTAAAAAAAAACTTTTTAACCAAATTTGAGGCTAGGGCGTTTAAGTTTAAGAAGTTTCACTTCTGATATGCGCACATGGTGCACACGCTTTTTTTTATTTATAGGAATATGAATATAAAATATATAAACGGCAACCAACCAACAGGTACATACACATTTAAAAAGACTTGTCTGGCTAATGGTACTGCCTAAATACCAAACTCTAAAAAACACATACTTTTTCACGACCGAAATTTTCAGAATTTTTGTCTTTGAAGTCGCATGCCGCCTTACGCAGCGTTTTTACAAATTTGCATGTACCAAATGCTCCGCGCCGGTATATATCTTTTTATTCCACGTAGAAAAAATAATAAATACCTGACACAAAATGTATTGGTTGGGTAAAAAGTTTAATGCATATTTTGTTCTTTGATTGTATTATAATTTAATTAATTTAAAAACTCAGTTAAGCTCATGAGCATTGTTAGCATTAGCATATTTATAAATTCGGAGTGGCGCCTAATTTCTCTTGGCGCCGTGGGGCCTTGCCCCCCCCCCCCCCCCCCCCCCCCCCCCCCCCCCCCCCCCCCCCCCC
>MU189330.1:1458-52900 GCA_016904865.1 Pissodes strobi | reverse complement strand
GTTTTTGTCTTTAGTACGTTCAAAAGATGTACTTGTGTTTATTGGGTTTAAACGACTTTTTTTGTGAGTAAAAAGCACAAAATGGCGACCATATTGGTGCTCGGACACAAGTTCATACTCGTTCCGATTTCATAAAAAATCTAAATGCAACCCTATAGCTTTTTACTCTCTTTGATTGAGTTAAGGCAAATAAATTTGAAAGTGGGAGGTCGATATCTCTTTTCGTTTTAAAATTATTGCGAAAATAGTAGACGAATGTCAGTCAGTCCGACTTTATTTGATCCTCTAAATAATATTAACTTGCTCTAAATGAATGATAAATGTCAAAACTGACCAAAACTTATCCATAAATGAATATACTTCGTTATTTTAGGATTTTTTCTAATAATTAGAGTGTTTAATTATAGTTTTCTATTAAAAAAAGGCGTCATCATGTGTATTGATTTAATAATTATTGTAGGTAAATATGGCATTTATAGCGGAGCAGACCATGATCTATTACACGATAATAGAAATTAAACGTGTCAATGTTTTACTAGAAATTGTTGATCAAATTTATTATTATTGTATTATAATGAAATAATAGGCGTGATAAAAATTGTAAAACATTTAATAAATAAATTACCATTAGGAAATAAGAGATTACTGAAAAATTCGAGACTTAATTAAAACGAATGGCGTAACAATAAATAAAACAAAATTAACCAAACTACAACAAAATAAATTATACAATTAACAAATTTATCTTAAATGTTCAAATTGTCTTCCATCGTTTCGAATGCAGCGATTTAGCCGTCTCCGACTGAAAAATACAGCCGCCTCGATTTCCGCTCTAGATATACTATTTATGGCATTTTTAATTCGACCTATCATATCTTCTAGGGTAGTTGGTCTAGTTTTATACACTAAGTCCTTTATTCTGACCCATATATTGAAATCCATACAAGTCAAATCGAGGGACCTAGGTGGCCAGGGAAACAAACTGCCTCTATCAATCCACCGGTTGGAAAACTGTTGGTTCATGAAATCTTGTACAATACGAGAATAATGGGCTGGACACCCGTCGTGCTGGAACCACACATGTCTTCTTGCTCCTAAGGAAACTCCTTCCAGTAATTCCGGCAACTCAAATGTTAGAAAATGCAAGTACATTTCACTTGTTAAATTACCTTCAAAGATATGCGGGCCAATAATCATTCCATCGATAATACCACACCAGACATTAACGCTCCAGCGATGCTGCTTATCAACTTCACGCATCCAGTGTAGATTTGTATTCGACCAGTATTGCATATTCACTCTCCCATTATTACCAAATGAGGCTTCGTCTGTCCACAATATTGGGGATAAAATGTTTTTAAGCCAGTGGCAAAAATTCAACCTATGATCAAAATCCTTTAGAGCTTGATGCAACACTACATGATATGGATGCATTCGATTTTCTGCAGGAATTTTCTGTATTGTTCCAAAAGAAATGCCCAAGTCTTTAGCCATTTCTCTAATACTTATATGGGGATCTGCAGGTACATAAGCCAATACATTTATAATATTTTCTTTTGTCCTTATCCGGCGATCCGGCGACGTCTTCTTACAGCAGAAACTGGTTGCAACACGGCCATTCTGTCTCAAGCGTCGGGCTAAACGCTGAAATACCTTTCTGGAGTGGTGTACTGTGAATGGGTAACGCAAAGCATACTCTCTAGAAGCTAAAACTGCGTTTTCAAAACATTGGAAAAAAATAGCTAATATATCATACGCTTCTTCATTCGTAAAAGGTATTTTTTCAGTAAGAACACTTTTATGGAACAGGTAATTTCAAATTATGCCAACAATAGAAACTGTCACTATGACATTCAACGCTATTGATACATTTTTCCTTTGTCTTATTGTAATAAGTCACGGCCTGCTTCGCTATATTAAATGAATACACCATGATGATGTTTTTAATACAACTAAAATAATAAAACAATAATATTACAAAAAAAATACTAAAACACGAAGAATAATCATTTTGGACCCTCTGACACTCGTCTACTATTTTCGCAATAATTTTAAAACGAAGAGATATCGACCTCCGAATTTCAAATTTCTTATTTAAAAAATGTAAAATGTTGTCCTTCACCCTGCAGTTGCCATGGTCACTAGAGAAAAATTGCTTAAACAAAATTTGTAAAGAATTGAACATAGATTCTAAAAAACGTATTTCCGACCTACACTGCGTCTAAGATATTTGGAGAATTTCGCGTTTTGCTGTAACACCATAGCAAATGCGCCCCCTTGCGGTTAAGCTATGAACTTAAAAATATTTTTAATGAAATTCTTTTGGCCATATTTATTAATAAATTTTTACAACAGAATCGTAGCATGAATGGGTTCATGTTAATTTGTGATAGTTCATGTCGTGTATTAAAATTGTGGTTTGTTTGAAATCAAATTCGTGTCCTATGCCTTCATGTTTGTATTAGGGTAGTGCAGTAGAGGCATCCTTGATGTATTTATAGCCTATTTTCTAAACATTGTACTGTCATGCCCATATATTTTTTAGGGCAATGTAGATAGGGTAATAAGTATACTAGGTTAGATATCTTTTTATGAGGTACTTTACTTTTCAAGACAATTTATTACTAGATTGTTTGCTTTATGACAAACAGTGATATTGGCTTGGATGAGATGTATTTTAGTTTCTCAGATAGGCCATTTGTGTATGGTATTGTCACATATTTATTGTTTTGATTACATTTTGGAGTTTTTTAAGGTGGTATAAAATAGACGCCTGCGTTGTTTGAAAATTTTTAAAATATTTTTTTCTCCGTAATGGTTATAAAGTAATGGCACTTATGATTCCACCCAGAGTTGTGCCAAAGGGAAACACCCGTCAGACACAAGCTGCTCATAAACATACGATTCAGGACGTCCATGTTGCGGGACTCCTTTGTCTGGAGGACCGCCTCGCTCTGGAATGGACTTATGAGTAACGTCTTTCCCGAAAACTACAACCCACAGCGCTTCAAGTCCAACGTCCACCATCTTCTCCGCACACGCACCGCTCGTTGAGTGACATGATTTTTTGTTGTGTGCCGAATATATATATAAAAAAATTTGTTTACTTTTATTTAAGGTTTCTTGTCGATATTCTGGAGATGTTAGAGGGATTGCTCGGTCTATTAGACCTACTATAACACTGTTTTGTGATTGTTTGAATGATTAGAGTTGAAATTTAAACATCGGCTGTACTACCATGGTGTTACACTTAGTTTATAATTTTTGGTTCTCAAGATTTCTGACTGATGCCAAGTCAAGAAAATTAATTTGATTGTTTTCTTCAATTTCAGCTGTAAATTGTAGTTTAGAGTGAAATATATTAAAGGCTTTAAGAATGTCATGGATCTTAGTTTGAGGTACGGCGGTTAAACAACAAATCTTTTAAAGAAAACCATATGAAAATCGAATCCATTTATAACATTTTCTTACAAATATTCCACTACTAACTGTGCCATTCAGAGAAAAAAAATATTTTAAAAATCTTTAAACAACGCACGCATCTGTTTTATAACAACTTAAAAAACCTCCAAAAAGTAATCAAAACATTAAAGATGTGGCAATACCATACACAAATGGCCTATCTGAGAAAGTAACATACATCTTATCCAAGCACAATATCACTATTTGTCATAAAGGAAATCTTTTAAATTGTCATTACACACCTTTGAAAAGTACCTCACAAAAAAATCTAAAATAGTATACTCAATATCGTGTCTAAATTACTCTACAAATATACAGGCATGACAACATACATTGTTTAGATAATAGGCTAAACGGCCATAAATACATCAAGAATGCCTCTACTGCACTACAAAAACATGAAAACACAGGACACGAATTTGATTTCAAACAAACCAAAATTTTAACACCCGACATGTACACTGAACTGAGTACAGTCGGACTTGCCGCTGATGCAGTTCGACGGCTGAGGGGCAGAGGAGAAAAACCCTAGAAAAACAGGTGGCAGCGAAGGCCGTCGGTAGCAGTAGTTTTGTTTTTAACTGTTTTGATAAGGGCTGAGTGAAATCAATTTTTTTATCGCATTCCTTCCCATTAACATTACCCGTGCTGTTGACTATACTATCATAAATTAACAGTGAAAGAAATGATATACCTATATAAAAAAGTAAAAAGATGGCGTTAATGACAAAAAAGATATTAGTGATTTATGACAAATCTATTTTAATTTAATACAAGAAATAAAATGAAAATTCAACTGCAACATACCTTGTATTTCAAACAAACACAAAAATTTCTCTAAGCTTGTAAATAAAATAATAATAATATGTATTTAATCCGTTCCAAAAGAAATATTATATTTTTTTGCCAATATCAAAAGAAATCACACTACATTCCAAACACGAAAAAAAAAATATATGATTAACAATGTCAAACATTCACTTATTCCTCGAAATGACGTACATAGCAAAACTAGCTAGCACGATTATGTTTAGTGCTATAACACAATAAATACTCCGAGGTACGAACTCATAGTAAAAAATTATAAGTAATGCCTTAAAAATTGTCCCCCTTGATATGTAAATTGACGTGTTTCGCCAAATTTTCATAATATCATTGGTAGAGGCAATATTAAATGCTGTTCGTTTTCAAATTGTCACCCTGTATATTATCATAATTATAGCATAGTGATGGTGCCAACTAATGTGTCGCATGTCACGAAACATTAGATAAATGCAGCATTATATGCCTTCTAATATGATACTGAAGACCTTCACAGTTCATACGTTGTAGCTCACCAATCTAGAAACGTAATTTTCAGCATTTTAAATACCCTTAGAAAATTCAGCTTAAATGAGCAGATCTAATAAGACAAAAATAAATTTCACACAAACTAAAAACCAGAAACGTGTAATGAAACAATGTAAAAGTTATTTATATTTTTTCGTATTTTAAAACAAGCATTTTATATTATAGGATTGGAAACATATGAAAAAATCGGTCTAACGAACTTTAATGGCTGGAACAGAGAAGTAGTTAACATGACGATTTAGAAAAACTCCAACACCAGTACCAAAGAGGAGAGAAAAAAGATTAGTCAAAAACATAATACAGAGCCCTCTTTTTGAGAAAAGAGGCGTGTTCCCTATTTTCGCATAACGTAGGCTAAACATATCGTATTTGTGAGGCGCGCGGAAACTCCAAGGCTTTGGTGGCACATTATCTGGACGACTACTCCAGTCCAATGTAAGGAAATCCTAAAAGAAAATATAATAATTAAAAGTGAATATAATATTTATAATCAGAAAACTCTGATTTTCATTAAAATTAACGAGCGGGTGAACTATCTCAAATAAACTAGTTAAAATGTATAATCTTCATAAGCTGGACTCGAATTATAAAGATTATATAACAGTTAAAGGAGATAAATTGCGTTTTTTATTCAATAATGAAAACGTAATCAAACATTAAGAGTATTAAATCATGTCATCAACGTGCAATTCACAGTACGCAAGCTCAGAATCTTCTTTGAAAATGCTTATTTGATTTAACATTTATGATAAACGAAATTGCTTAATTACGTACCAAAAAATTAAACAAATACTATTTTATACAATAAGTATATTTTTAAATATGTTCAGCTGAAAGAATATTGTGCCGAATTACCAAGACATATCCAGAACTAAAGAATGCTCCCTACGAAGATTCCTATTCGAGGCATAAATAGGAGAATAATTTTGATTTACAACAGTGGAAGGACATGTTTCATTCTCAAGGTGATTAATAGTATTGATTTCACGACATATATTGCAGAGTACTGGTTTTCATAACCCTGCCAGGGAGTTGAGGCTAATTTCCTTGTTTGGCAGAATTCAGTACTCGCAAGACTCCGGACATAATGTTGTAGATTGCCCATTAGTATCATTATGTTGCGAATTGGCATCATTACGTTATGAATAGGCCGGTGTCAATATTACTGGCATTTCGTTCAATAATATTTGATCCAAAGCTATGATACTGTTAAGTTATTCAAATTTCTTGGGATTATTATGTTGATCAATATGCCGGTGTAGATTTCGTTGGTAGTTATTTTCAATATTATTTGATCTAAAGCTATCATTACGTTTTGACAGTTTCAAGCGCGCTTACGAGTGTAGCAGATTTAAATTGAATCTCAGTCCAGAATGCTTATTTCATAAATTTTGAAAGTGGCTTGCATGAACCGTCTTTGATTCCAGTTTTCTGCGCTGGCGTAAGTTATCGCCAGTTAATGGAACTAATTAGGTCGACGTTAAAAAATGTAACTTCGACGTGTTAAAATATTCTTTGAGGCGTAAAAAGCATGCACATTGCGTAAAATATTGCAATCATTTCCTTATTCATGTTCATTCTCCAACATACTGGTAGTGATAACCAGCAAATTTTATAGGCAACGTAACTTTGGAATCGGCGAGAACGTGACATAACTTGCATGGCGGAGGGGGCGCGGTGGCATTCTGATTGGTTGGTGTCGATCGAGTGAAGCAAGTAACCAACGGGACAGGCCGCTTCGGTAAGTATTTGCTTTTTTTGTCATTAGCGCTCAATAATTGAAACGTTCTTGATTATATTTGATTAAATTTTGAGTTTTTGTTTATCTCTTTCTTTAGTCATTTTTGATTTTTTGAGTACCATTTTCATCGACTTTAGTTTTCGGTGAATTTGGGGTACTTACTTTATACCGACTTTGATTTTTGATTAATTTCTGGGTAGTTATTTTTCCGTTATTGTTACTGATAAATTGTCGGAATATATATTTAAACTAATTTTTTAACTTATTTTGCTGTTTTATTAATCAATTTTCCTGATGGAAATAAATAACGAATTTTTGGTATTCATTTATTTTGTCGCGAAGATTAAGCTAAAACGAGTTTCATATTTCAACTTTGGGGTAGTTCTTGCCCGTGACGCATGCCGCCTTAAAAATTAACCCGCATCCTACTCTCCGGCATTTGAGCTAGGGCTTAAATTATACGCTCGGCGACAGCTGGTTTTAGCCTACGCATTGACATACTTTATTTCATTCAATATCTAATTTTAAATTCTCAAAATAAATTTCTTCAGATTTCAGATTATTCACTTCCAGTTTTTTCTAAGATGGAGTGAAGGTTTGCGCCCATTAGAAGGACAAAAAGAGCGTAATAAATTTTTGGTGCCCAACTAAAAATTTTTGTTCAATTCAACGCAATTGAACAGAAAAATAATTCGACCAAAGCGTAGAGCCATTGCTTCAATTGAATTAAATCAAACAAATTTTGCCGACCAACGTGTTGTTTCAATTAAATTATATCGAATTATTTCATCGGTCGAGTGTTAAATATTTAGTCTGAGTTAGTTAGCACTTCCGATTCGTCTTCGGTCAAGTGTAGACGCGTTCGGTGACGGCTCAGTGAGCGCCATTGGCACAGGCCATTGGGCGACACGTAGCAAACGTTTAGTGACCGTTTCTCTCCCCGAGGAAGAACCGGACGTCCTGGCCAGGGTGGAATGTGCCTCAAAAAATTCCTAGCCAGAAGAAATACCAATTCACTCCGGGATCCAGGCCGGGGGGAGCCGGATGCTGCCGTGGGACCATTTCTATCTGTGCATTTCATAGATTTTAATTTTGTTGTAAGAGTCGGGAGCACCAGGGGCATAGGCCCGTCATACTAGAGTTCGCTCAAATGTGCTGTCAAATGGACCCTTAAGGAACCGAAGTCATATTCAGTAAAGAAAGAAAGAAAGAAAGAATATTTAGTTGAACGATCGATAGTTAGGTATTTTCTTATCAATTCGCGAAGGATTCGGCTGTTCGGCTTTTTATTTGCATTAATAGATAAAGTAAACATTCGCTGGTTCAGGTTCATTTCATCGAAATATCGGTGTTATTGTTTTTTTTTGCTTAAACAGCAAAGATTTACCAGGGCTGTTTACACATGTGTATTGAAATAGATTAGATACTTCGGAATAACGTTAGGGATCATATACCTTACTACTTGAATTACGGTAATATTGTATTTTCTTATGGCCAGTTAATTAATTGTACATTCCCTTAATTGATAACAACTTATATTTATTAGTTGCCAATATTAATAATTTATCGGTGGATTTGGAAAAAGGATTAGCAGCTATTAGCAGCTTTTTGTATTGATTATTGGTATTTGATTTATGGGCGATTTATTCGTTTTGGAATTTGGTAAGTTGATTCATGTTGTTGGCTTTGTACTGCGTTTTCCTAGACGTGGGAAACACAGTGTCGTTTTACTGTACGTGCTTTAGTGCGAACGTATAATAGTGGAACAATAATTGCCGCTTATTACGTTGTGAATTACCTGGGTTGTTCCAAATATCGTTTGTTCTGGCATAGCTGGTCGCTGACTTCTAACTGATTTTGACTTTATTCATATCTGAGATATTTTTTGTTGGTATAACTGATTACTACCTTATTAATATTTCGTATTTTCTTTGTTGGTTTTAGTTGATTATTTGAACTGGCAAGTACGATGGATTTCAAAATGAATGTTAGCTACCTTAAAAAGGAAATGTTGATCCACGAACTGATTGTACGAGGTGTGCCCGTGGATGAAGACAACACCGTGGATGAACTTAGGTCCACATTGCGACCCGTATTAAAACTAGAAAATGCAGGTACGTTTGGTTTTCCCTCTTATAGTCTAAAATTGGATGATGAGCGCGAGCAGATTTGTAAGCATCTAGACGATGCAAAGGACGCCATGGGTGCACTTTCTGGCGAGCAGGTCCAGAATATATTTCTTTCAATCCAGTCGCTATATCCATCTTCTCAATCGCGTTAACCGAATCCCTGTCCCTGGCTTGACCACTAAAGAGCAGAGCGAAAGATCCGAATTCTTGGTTGAGGTATTAGCGGCTTTGGACTCCCTGGAGACTACATTTAGGCAAGATCCTAAAATGAGTCGTCGTTTCCAGGACTCCGCCGAGAATTTATTAGAACATCAGACCCCTGAAAATGTTGCTCATAGTTCGAGGCGATTTACTCATATTCCTTCTGTGCAGACTCCTCCACCTGTGAACGTACAGAACATCGAGAAGTGGAACCTCCGATTTACCGGGGATACTAAACAGTTATCCGTCCACAATTTTTTGGAGGGTTGCCGAACTTTGCAAAGCTCGTAGCGTGTCGGACAAGCAACTTTTCGACTCGGCCATCGAACTTTTCGCTGGTAAAGCCTTAAATTGGTTTAGAGCCAACAGAGATAGATTCAGTGACTGGAAAGAGTTGTTTGAATTGTTGCGTCATCATTTTGAACCATCTGACTATCGTGCTAGGTTATTTAAGGAAATCTTGGAAAGAACGCAAGATACTTTGGAGAGCATCGCGGATTATTTGACGTGCATGCAGGCATTGTTCAGGCGTTATGCATGCCTATCAGAAGAGACAGTTGGACATCTTGTGCCGTAACTTGTCGCCGTTTTACACCACCCAACTCTCGGTGGTCGACACGTTGGAAGAACTCGAAGAAGAATGCCTCAAGCTCGAGACAAAGAAGTACAGCGTCTAAAGCTATGTACCTCCGTCCTCGCCAACAGTTCATTGAGCCTGATTTTGCGTTTGTGGCAGTCGAGAATCCACGGGGTGAAGCGGAATCTCTTCCCATAGCCGATAGGGTTGAGCAATTGAGAGAATTGTCAGAAGACTGGCCATCTGAATCGTAACTGTCCTAATCCCAGGAAAACGGACTGTTATCGCTGCGGTGTGCCTAATATGACTGTCAGATCGTGTCCGAAGCGCTCGAATTCGGGAAACGATGCCCGGAGGAATCATTAGGTCGTGAGATTTCTTCCGGATTTACTGCTTTGGCGACCACTACTGTGGAATTTCAAAATAAGATCCTTTTAGATTACATTGTCTCTCATGCTCAAGGAGACCAACGTCCTTATGTAAAGATAGATATTTTAAGTTCTTCTATGTTAGATTTATTAGATTCTGGTGCTAGTCGTACCCTGGTAGGATTACCAGGTTATGAAATTTTGTTGAGCTTAGGTCTTAAATTATGCAAACAGCAGGGTTCTTGTACCGTTGCAAATGGACAGGTGTGTAATAGCATTGGTTATATTCAAACTCCGGTAACTTTGATGAGCAAAACTCGCATTATCGATAGAGTAGTTTTGCCTGAACTGTCCCACAAAATCATCTTGGGTATAGATTTTTGGGAAGCAATGGAGATTATCCCTGATTTGAAGCAGGATGTTTGGCATTTTTCTGAGACTACTACTCTTGCTCAGGTCTGTAATGTCCAAAACCTCGATAACTAAACACTGTCGGAGAGAGCGGCGTTGGATACGTTGGTCAAAGAAAAAATTTCGCAGATGGGATCAGGTCTCGGTTGCTGTAAAGTGGCTGAGTACGAAATTATTTTAGAGCCAGGAACTCGACCAATCAGACAACGCTATTATCCAGTGTCTCCGTACAAACAGAAGTTTATCGATGAGGAGGTCGAAGAAATGCTGAAGTTAGGGGTGATTGAGAGATCCAGTAGCCCGTGGTCCAGCCCTCTTTGTTTGGCACGCAAGAAAGACGGGGAATTTAGATTTTGCAAAGACTTTCGAAAGCTCAACACATGTTCGAAGAAGGATGCCTACCCCATTCCTTATATCTCCACCATATTGGATCGGTTACGAAGCACCAGGTTCATTAGTTCCATCGACATCAAGTCTGCATTTTGGCAGGTACCTCTGAGTGAGTCATCGCGTGAATATACAGCTTTCACAGTTCCAGGCAGACGACTATTTCAGTTCCGCAGAATCCCTCTTGGTCTTGGGATCTGCACTGGAACCTAACGTCATGGTCTATTTGGACGACATTGTGAACATTTCTAATTCTTTTCCTGATCATCTGGAATTATTAAATACAGTATTTGACCGTCTTCGTGAAGCTGGTCTTGTCGTGTCCCCGGATAAATGCGGTTTTGCAAACCCGAATTGCGGTACCTGGGTTATTTGGTCGATAGTAAGGGGTTGAGACCAGATCCAGAGAAAGTTGAGCCCATTGTCAACATTCCACCTCCTCAGAACATTAACGAGATACGTCGTTTCATCGGCACAGCTTCGTGGTATAGATGTTTCGTCCCAAATTTTTCGTCATTATTGTCACCTATCCTGAATCTGACTAAAAAGAACACCAAATGGAATTGGACATCGGATTGTCAGAAGTCTTTTACAGCTTTGAAAGAGTGTTTAATCACAGCACCTATTTTAACAGCACCTGATTTTGAGTTTTGCCTGCAAGCTGCACGATGCATCGTCTTATGGTCTAGGAGCAGTTCTAACACAGCAGTTTGGCGATAGCGAAAAGATAATCTGTTACCTATCCAGATCTTTAACCAGGCAGGAGATGAAATTATCGGTCACTGAGAAAGTGTCTCGCCGTGATTTTAAGCGTCGAGAAATTGAGGCATTACCCAGATCACGTTCACTTTAAGGTCATTAATGACCACGCCTCCCTGTTATGGCTCCATAGGTTAAAGGCTCCTCAGGGTCGCTTACCGCGTCGGCAGCTGCGCCTGCAACAGTTTGATTTTGAACTTATTCATCGAAAGGGTAAAGACCATATAGTCCCGGATTTTCTTTCCAGATCAGTGCCTGTTTCTGCCGATTCTCTTAATGCCCTCGATCTACCAACATTCGATCCCACGAACACTAAAGACAAATGGTATCTGAGTATGATGCAGAGGGTTGAGAAAAGTCCTATAAAGTTCCCTTTTTGGCGTGTAAATAACTCCATTCTTTATAAGTTTGTGAAACCCGCTCTTCCTGAATTGTCCTCTCCTTCCTTCTGATAATTGGAAGATGGTTGTTCCGAAAGATAAGAGGAAAGAAATTTTCCAGCGTTGTCACAACATACCAGCAACTGGACATGTGGGTGTTTTCAAGACTTACGGGACAATTCGCCAAGACTATTACGGGCCTACAATGAAGGCAGATGTTGCAAAGTATGTCAGGTTCTGTACCGATTGTGCTCAGAGCAAGGTCGAGCAGAAGCGTCCCGCTGGATTAATGGGAGTACGTCCTGAAATTACTGAACCATTTCAGGCTATAAGCCTAGATTATATTGGACCCCTACCCCGGTCAAAGTATGGATACTCTTATATTTTAGTTATATCCGATTATTTTAGCTAATCTGTTTTCTTATATCCCTGACGGTCAGCCAAAATAAAATCCCTGGTAGAGTTTGTCCAGAATTTCTTCCTTCTTTATAGCACGCCCATGTTTCTCACTTGCGATAACGGAGTTCAAATGAAATCCAAGAAGTTCCAGGCTTTATGGAAGAGATACAAAACTCAAATATTCTATACGGCGAAATATAATCCCCGCGCAAACCCGACAGAACGTCACAACCGGGTTATAAAAACTATGTTGCGTACCTATGTTCGACAGGAAAGTCATAGGACTTGGGGTGAACATTTGAGTGAAATTGAATGCGCCATTCGGACTTCAGCGAAACTACTAGGTACAGTCCATACTTCAACTGTACGGTCATGACCTTTCGGTCAAATTAACAAACTCTGGATTGGACTTCGATTCTTATATCAAAAAACGTCAGGAAGGCTTCATCAAGCTATGTCGACAAGTCCAAACAAGGATCAAGTCAGCCAGCACTAATAATCCTCAAAGGTATAATCTGCGCAGACGACCTCTTAGTTTTGACCCAGGTGAAAATGTGTTGGGTAAGAATAAAAGTCTCTCCGATGCCGCTAATTATTATACATCAAAGTTAGCGCCAGAATATCTTGGTCCTTTTATTGTCAAGCGTAAATGTGGTTCTTGGTGTTACGAATTGCAGGACGAGTATGGCGAATCGACAGGTGTTTGGCACGTACAAGATCTAAAGCCTTTTTGTGGTCCATCGACTCCGAGTGCAGAATCAGATAGCGAATAACCAACATTTCTTATCTTATTAATATCAGTTATTTTGTTTAAATTAATGACGTTGATCTGAGCCAATGATTCTTTTCCTTGATATTTACTGTTGAATAATTACCTTGACAATGGTGAGAGATCCTCACGTTTTCCTTACCTTATCTTACCTTGTTGTCTTACCTTATCTTATTTTGTTTTGCTTACCTTACCTTGTTAATTTGTCTTACGTCTGTGTCCCTGTCCCGTGCTCGGAAATTCGTTAGTTTGAGTTAACAAGGAGGACTTACACTTCTTGCTAGTTGTACACTCCTTGTTAGTTATAGTTTATGGGTTATAGTTTTATTGGGTTAGGTGTTGTGGAATTCATTGGTCATAGATTGGTGATTTGTTACCTTACCTTAACTTGTTTTGGTTGCCTTACCTTCGTATTTTGTTACCTTACATTACCTTGTCCTATTTTATGGGTTTTTTTTTTGTTCATGGGGTTCTAAAGATCCATGATACGGTGAAACAAGTGAGTACTTTCATACGTAAGTTATCTTCCTCTCTTTTTATTTCTAATATCTGTGTAGGGAGCATCACATCTTCTTGCCAGGCACAGTAGGAGACATGTGACCTTTCTGCTTCTGGACATTTTCAAATCAGTTTTTATCATTATCGTCGTTAAACTTTTTAGTAAGTTTTTGAAATTAGAATCGATGTTCTAATATTGTCATAATACGTACTGGTTTCGGATTGGCTACCCAGTTTCATCGCGCGCGCAATTAATTCATTATCCCTGGAAAACTGGGAAATTCTATTGGTTGGAGGGGCTTAATGACGACGCCCTTTTAGCTATTCTGGGTTGTTCTTTTTTTTGGGATAGCTGCGCATCGAAATCCCAGGTTTTTATCGTTTAATTCCCTTGGATAAATTATTGAGAGGAACATGTGATCGGACATACTGGAAGTTCATTGGCTGTGCGAGTTTCTTCCGGGGAAAGAATCTTTGTGCGCTACTACTGCTCTTCGGTTTTCGGTCGCTGGGGTCACTCTTTTACGACGAACCGAGTCAAGCAGTCATTTTGGACGCCGATCGGAGTCAATTCAGTAGCGTGCCGTATAGGGGGCCAGGGGGGGCGAATGCCCCCCCCGCCCTCTATCTAACCCGCTTCAGCCTCCTAATGCAAACTGCAAATGGCTCATCATTCGGCGCCCTCGAAATAGCTCGCCCCTCCCGCCCTTATACCCACGGCACGTTACTGAGTCAATTTTGGTTTTCGCATGTTACTGGGATTTTTCTGACCGCGTCATTTTAATAGTTTCAGTCTTTAGTTGTACCTTATCTTTTCGTAAGTGTTGGTGTCAGATTTTGTGCGATTTGAGTGCTGCTTTGCAAGGTGAGTTGAGTTTTTGTGCATTTTTTTTGTCTCTCTGAGAACGCCATCATTTTGTGACGCACGTGGGCACATTTTTAATTCCCTTTTTAATCTCTTACAGAAGCCCACTTGCCCGACTAGCGTTCAGCTGCTGGCTACCCCTCTAGACAGGTAAATTATTGTGATGATCTTTTTCCTTGATGGTTGATTTTGATCATAGGGGACTACCGTTGGGGCTACTACCACTGTTGGGTTTATTCCTACTGTGAGGCCTATTGCCACCGTCGAGTTGATCCTTGTTATCTGCGAGCATCGTTAGCGACAGAGTGTTACTTGACTACGCCTGTCTAGCGTACCTCCTGTATAGAGCCTTGCAGTCGTTCGCCGTAGTTCCTACTGTGAGCAGTTATTTCTGGAAGCCGCTGAGGAGTCACTCATCGGTCAAGTGAGCAATTTCCATTTGATTTATATATATTTTTCATTCATCTATGTTGCAGCGAATTTGTGATTAACTGCGATCTCTATAATTTTTTTCGGCTTTGTATTCGAACAAAGAATAACTTTTTAACTTCTTTCTCCTTAATTAAGGCAACCTTTAGTCATTCAAATTTTCTTTTAAATGAAGTTTGAATTTTTGGACAATCTTGTCAAGTCTAAAATACTTGATTTTATTTAAATTAAATTCTCAAATTTCTTCTCAAGCAAACTTTGATTATTTTTATTATTTTTGGGTAATTTTGACGAGCCTAAAAAGCTGGCTTTTATTTAGTCAATTCTAAAATTCAGTTAGATCCGCTGATATAGAGTAAATCAGATTTTGGATCGATTTTTTTTTGAACTGTTAATTGTCTGACGCAATAACGTCGTAGGTCGAACTAGTTTATTATTGTACTCAATTTTCACGATTTCTAGCTTACGTTGAATAACTGTAGATCGGATCGTTACTATTACTATTACTCATTATCCTAGTGGACTTTGCGTTATTTTCAATTATTTCTTTTTATTGCGGCCTTTGATTTTCTTTACTCAAACAGATTGTTTATTATCTTTGTCCTACTGGTAACTTGACCGTGGAGTAAACTGCCATATGCTAAGGTCTGTAATTAATTAGCGGCTATAATAACGCCAGGTCTAACTAGTTTCTTTATATATTGTCTTTGCGGCAGATATCAACGACATAATTGAACTGAACAGTTAGTTAGTTATGTCACGGATCATGATTCGATAATCGTGAATTAGTCTTTAATTAGGTGATTACTCGAGCTAATTCAACTTCTTGATTATTTTTGATTAAATTTTGAATATTTGTTTATCTCTTTCTTTACTCATTTTTGATTGACTTTTGAGTATCATTTTCATCGACTTTAGTTTTCGGATAATTTGGGGTACTTACTTTATACCGACTTTGATTTTTGATTAATTTTTGGGTAATTATTTTTCCGTTATTGTTACAGATAAATTGTCGGAATATATATTTAATCTAATTTTCTAACTTATTTTGCTGTTTTATTAATCAATTTTCCTGATAGAAATCACGAATTTTTGGTATTCATTTATTTGTCGCGAAGCTTAAGCTAAAACGAGTTCCATATTTCAACTTTGGGGTAGTTCTCGCTTTTGCTGCCTAAAAGCCCGTGGCGCATTAAAAATTAACCCGCACCCTACTCTCCGGCATTTGAGCTAGGGCCTAATTTATACGCTTGGCGACAGCTCGTTTTAGCCTACGCATTGACATACTTAATTTCTTTATTTCATTCAATATCTAATTTAAGTCTCAAAATTAAAATTTATATCTTCCGATTTGAGATTAGACACTCCCAGTTCCTTCTAAGCTGAAGTGAGGGTTTGCGCCCATTAGAACGACAAAAAGAGCGGAATACAATATTAATGCAAGGCATCAATCAATCAGAAGAGCAACGCGCGCCCTTTGCAAACGAAGCAGGAAATGTTTAGCAATGGCGGTACTTTTAAACATTTACGAAACTAACGATTTATTTAAAACAATGCTAATATAGGAAATTTTGTGTTTGCGCTATAACTTTAAAATAAATGAAAATCGGTTAATAACATATGAGTTTTTCTTATTATTTTTACGCATATAGAGACACTGTTTTTTTTTTTTTTTTTATGTGATTTTTCTAGGAAGTTAAACTAGTTCATTTTAAAACAAGAGCTACGAATTACAAATAATTTTTTTCGGCTTACCAGTTACATTTTGCAGAATTAAACATAAAGAGCACATGGAATTAAAATAGTGATATATGTGGAACAACACACACAAAAAAAAACATTATGCTAATACATAAAATTCACAGGACATCCACAAGCAGACTAGACGTGTGTAAGGTTGAACGAGGTTCTGCTATCAGATTTTTCGATATTTGTAAAAGATGTTTGTTATAAGTTTTTTTTTTAATTGAAGGGCTTACTCTAGAAACGGCATTAGTTGTGATGACTACAAAGACATTAAAAGGAAAAGACAACATTGTTTACAAATTTTACGCGATCAATCATCGTTCCCTACCTTCTCGTACAAAATTGCTCTTTTGCCGGGCTTACCTGTCTGTTTTAAAAATCAGGAAATGCTGTTTACAAATCAAAGAAAATTGATAATTTAAAAATAATAAACACTTACGATGTTAAAGAAAATAAAACGCTTAATCAAATTATAACGAATATAAAGCTTATTTTGACACAATAGAACTAATAAAAGCTGTTAATAATATTAAAAGTTATTGAAACTATAAAATATAGTCATGATGGCAACGCTGCGTTATTGTTTTACGCACGTTGAATTTGTCGGAATGAATGCTTATCTTCATGGTTTATGCGACGTTGCCGGCAAGCCGACTTGCATTTTGGTGAATTTTGGCTTTATTTGTGTGCAAATTAGTGTTTAAATAAACAATCATGGTACATACATGTGTAGTGTGCAAGAAAAGCGTTATTTCAACTCAAATTTATCTTTTCATCGGTGAGTTTTTTTAGGTTACCATTTACAAACACCAGTGGCGTTGCATATTGATTTATTAGGTTCAATTTTTGCTATTTAAAAAAGTACTAATTTTTACATACAATGCAAAAGATTGAGTGTTATAAAAATAATTAAATCAAATGTTCTTAATAGAAAAAAAATCTATCGACAATAAGAATTTAAGCCCAAATTAAGCAAGTGTCTAAATTGAATAATTTTAATTTGATACTTTTAAGTTTTACTATTTATGTTTCCTTAGGATCCTGAAAAAAAACATCTTGAACTTTTGCAATGGTTTAAATAATTTAAATAAAATCTATCACACAATACGTATGCTTTACTGAAGCAGAATTGTGTCCTAAAATTTCCATTCTATAATTTATAGCATTATTGAAGAAATAATAATTTTTATTTTAAAGAAATCAACCCGTGGTTATTGCTTTTCAGCATAAAAATCAGTAGTTTCGGCCACGCCGCCGTCTCGCCGCGGCCGTAACTTTCCACAACTTAGGAGGTTTACGTCACGTACTTCCCAGAATGAATCTATCTGTTACCACATTACGAGATTGCTGAGTCGCCGAAGCAGTGTTAGTGTTTTCTTTGTGACTTATTTGCGTTATTTTGACCCTTTTACAGTTTTTTTTGTGAGTTTTACGATCAGTATTTCTGTTAGTTATGGTGCATTCGTGTATTGTATGAAAAAGGGTAAAGCATCTAAACCCAAATTTAACTTTTCACTGGTAAGTAGGGTTATGTTATAGTTTGTTGATTTAATAAGCGTAGTTGAATTATCTACTCTGCTAGGCAGGTATATTTGAAAATTCTGAATAACTATTTATATTTTATTGATTTACCTATCTTTTATTAATAACAAACTGCAATTTATTGTCCATTCCATTTTCATTTTTAAAAAACATTTAAAACGCAAACTGAGAATTGCCGTCCTGTAACATGGCTTTATATTTAATGGATAATTTGAACAATTTTCACACTAAAAACAAGTATAAACTGTCGTTTAATTTGCATATTTTAAAAATAAAACTAAATCCAATAACATATATTAGTGGAATGCAGTAACTACATCCAGATCCATGTCTGAAGAACATTTGAAACTGTAAGCGAACTTAGCGAACTCTACTATACAGGGTGGTCCAACATATATGACTGGTTTCCTCTAGAGAAAATGGTTAAATATTTTTAAAAAATCTGTAGGGAAGTAAAGGTCAACCAGAAGAATAAATTGAAAATGTTTAATATTATACCATCTTCCAAAAAACTAGTATGAGTAAAAAATACATTTTTTTTACAAACACCGGATATCTAAGCTCATTTTCGAATTATAGGGCTAAAATTAATCTGTGTTTCGTTCAAAGTCCCTAATACTTACCTTCTCTCTTTGATAATTTTGGATATATTTTAACATTTGTTAATATTATTATGTTTGTAACGTATCATGTATTTCAAGTAATTATATCTAAAAAATATAAGTTGACTGTAAATTCCAGTAAAATTTTAAGAGACAGGGTCAAATCAAGACAAGACAAATTAAATGACAAAATACATATATTGGGTGATGATTAATTAATACTCAAAATCACTCAAAACTTACCTAATCACCCTGTATTTTTATTTGTTATAGTTGACTCATACAAAAATTTTCATACTTATGCATAATATTAAATATTTTCATATTATTCTCCTAGTTGACCCCTGAATAGTTGCAAGTCTTTTAAAAATATTAATCCGTCTTCCTTGAGAAACTTTGCTACACCACTCTGTATTAAAGACTTAGCTTAACTAATAACAGGCGTTAAGAGTGCAAGATAACCGACCCTAGTACTAGTCCTCACCGTTTCACCCGAATGCATTCCTCCACACTCTCGTAAGTTTTGGTTAAAAAACATTACGCTGGGTAATTATAAGATAAAAAAAATTAATTGGGCATGGTATTGTAGATAATTAAAAATTGGACGTGTGCTTCAAAAACAACTTATCTATATTATTTTTTTTTCTACCCAACTAACTCCACATCCAACCAACTATCGTTATTCTTCATTCTGCCAATTCCGCATATTACATCAACGAATTTTCACATGCTCTTGTAATATTTTAGTAGCAAAATTGTATTCTATGTTATGTAGTCTAAATTTGTATTTTTTATTGTTATTTTATTAGCGATGTAAGCAGAAGCTATGTTTGATACCATATGAATAAATCAGTAATTTTTTTCAATAAAGTTTTTAAAATGTGTAATTACCTATCATAAAAATTTTCCATTTCTAGTTGCCCATTCTATTTTTCTTACTAACATACGAAGTTCGTAAAGAAAATAATTATATTTTGAGTTACTTAATCCAAATCAATAAGTCATAATTAAATAGTGTCTGTCGTTAAGCACGCTACTGACTACAATAAACGGTACTCGAAGATGATCGAACATGCATCGTTGCCAAACAGCCGCCGCCGTGCAATTTCTCTCTCGTACTCGTTGCTCACTTCCAGACAATAACTGATCGGCTTTTAGAGCGATTTATCAATGAAACATGTTGTCTCTTGCGTTTAAATGTCTTTGGATGACTATATGGAAATGTATTATTTAATTAAATTATGGTATATTTGGCTTAGGTTCCTTATGTCCGTCTTATCGTTAATTGAATTTTGATATATATTTTTTTTATATAAACCATTTCCAAGAACTCCCTTTTAAATTGGTTAGGTTAGGTTTTTAAAATGTTAGTTTCATTAAAATTGAAATTATGTGCCATTTGAGTTTGATGTTGTGTTTTTTTTTGTCGTATTTGTGACCGTTTATCCGATTTTGTAGGTATTGTGATGTCTGACCAATGTAAACGCCATTTTGCTTTTGAGACGACTGAAATTTTGTTTCATAAGGTTATATCCCTTACGGCAGACGGAAATGTTGTGTTGTTTAAAATCATTTTGAAAATTCTCAGAAAGACCACCAATGTAAGGTATTGACAAGTAATTTGCATTTTTATTTGTATTGTTAGTATCAGGAATATTTGTGTTTTGTCGTGATCGTGACTTAAAAATAGAGTTGATTAATTAAATCGGGTAACTGTTTTTTACAAGAATGTTTTTTGCTTTGGTTATGGATTTATTTTGATAAGGGGGGTCACTTAGTTATATAGCTCTATCTGCTAGACCTATAATGACCGATTTTTTTTTGGGGGATTTTGAATGTTGCGAAAAGTAATTTAAATATCTACCCGACCAAGTTTCCTTGCTATACCATTCTGTCTTTACTCTAAGAAATTAATTTTTTGGTTTTGTTCTATCTCTATGGTGAATTGGATTTTTGGGTGAAAGGCGTTAAAATCGTTTAGAATATTTTCCTTCATTTCTTTCGGGATGGCTGTGACGCAGTCGTCCACGTACCTGAAGAAAAAGGGTGGTTTATATGTTAATTTTGGGATGACATCCGCTTCCAACTCCTCCAGTACCATTTGGGCTATAACACTGGAAATAGAGGATCCCATTGCGTATCCTTCAATTTGTTTGTAGTAGTTGTTATTATAAAAAAAATAGGTGGATTTTAAGGTTAGTTCTATGGCATTAAGAAACTCCTCAATTGGTATATATGTGAATTGTTTAATATTATTCCATCTCTTCCTAATCACGTCCAATGCCAGTTATATCGGCACATTTGTATATAAGGATACTACGTTCAAATATATTATTATGTAGTTGTCGGGTAAAATTACATGTTTTATTTTGTCTTTAAATTGCCATGAGTCCTTGATATAGGATGTGGTTTGATTAACTACGTCGCTATGGATATTTTTGAGAAATTTGGATAAGTTGCTAAGAGGTGATTGAACACAAGACACAATGGGTCGCATCGGTATTCCATCTTTATGTAGTTTCAGTAGTCCATAGAGTTTTGGAGATTGTGCATTGTGAATTTTTAGATTTTTTGCGACAGTTGGTGAAATATAATTTTTATTTTCCCATCCTTTTATAATTTCGTTATTTTTGGTTTGGAAAGCATTTGTTGGGTCGTTATTAATTTGCTAGTAGGTTTCCCCATCGCTTAGAAGTAGGTTAAGTTTTTGATCGTATACAACAGAATCCATAATCACGGTTTTATTGGATTATCTGGTCTAAGTATTTTTATATTTGGATTTTCTTTTAGAAACTTGTTTGATTTTTTAATTTTGGTACATAGTTCTTTTTTTATAACATTTTGCTGTTTTGAAAAATTGTTACTGTTACTGTTTCGGTTTTTATTATTTGTGAGAATATTACAGCAGTTGGCTCTAATTTCATTTTCTTTTCGTTTGGTAATTTATTTATCGACATTTCGTCAGAGGCGATTATTTCAGGATAAGGGACTCTTTAGAAAGTTCTATCTATAGGCATTGCAAAATTCGGTCCCAAACTTAAAACATCTATGGCATACTTTGGCAATTCGGCGTTTGAGAGGTTTTCAAGCCACTCTCTTTCTATGTGAATAGATTTACTATGTATTAGCTTGCTTCTAGAAATAAGACTATAAATTTTATTTAAATTACTTTGCTTAAATTTCAAAAATTAAGCAAATAAATTCACAACTAATACCGTTTATAGAGTAAGCTTATCAATTAAAAAAAAACTCTAATAACAAACATCTTTTTACAAATATCGAAAAATCTGATAGCAGACCCGCGTTGAGCCTTACATTCGTCTAGTCTGCTTGTGGATGTCCTGTGAATTTAATGTATTAGCATGATGTTTTTTTTGTGTGTTGTTCCACATATATCACTATTTTAATTCGATGTGCTTTTTATGTTTAATTCTATAAAATGTAACTGGTAAGTCGAAAAAAATTATTTGTAATTCGTAGTTCTTGTTTTAAAACGAACTAGTTTAACTTCCTAATAAAATCACATAAAAAAAATAAAAAAAACAGTATCTCTATTGTTTCAGATAACTGAGGAAGGCCAGAAAGACTGATCGAAACGCTATATTATATGTTTTTGACGTAGCACAAGTGTTTGTCTATGTACCGTAATCAACAAAGAAAGTATATATTTCTATATTTATAACACTCACGTTTCGTGAGTTCGCCGCTTGACAGCATCATGAAAATCTGTGTAATCGTAAACATTTTCTATTCTTTTCATTGACAGTTGCACCTGGTGATGGAAACTGTCGGCACTCTTGAATGTGTGAATATTTTATCAAAATTCCTTCGGCTTCTTTTTTCTTCCTGAGTTTATTATCAGTATTAAAACAGTAAATTCTGTTATACTGCATTAGCAAAGTACTTTACTGCAATTAAGTCTATGACGCTGTTTTTCCTTTTTGCTATGTATTAAAGCAGTAAATTGTATTGTACGGCATTTTGTCACATATTTTTACTACAATTAGCAAGTTATGACGTAACAGAATTTTACTAATAACAATTATGTAGTTAAAATTACTATACTGCACATCCTCTTAGTAATGACACATTACTGCGTTTTATTCTAGTAAATGGGTGACGTGACAAAATTAATGCATCCCTTTTTTCCTATTTTGAAAAAAAGCTAATGGAAAAAAAGTTTTTCGTCAAGATTGGTCTACTTTATTTAAAAAATCAAAAATCTTTAAATCGAAAAAAAAACTGACTTTTAATTGCCTGCGCTACAAAAGACATAATATGATGTATCATACATACCTCTTTGGACTCTGAATTGACATAATATGATTGCCATTCCAGATTAAGTGGATTTCCCTGGACAACGGGGCTGTTAGGGGGTGATTTGGGACTGCTTTTGGGCGAGTCTCTACGAGAACTAGCTAGCGAGGCCCTGCATGATGACTGATTCGATTCTTGGGCTTCTTTAAGTAATCGAAGATAATCTTCCACAGTAAGCTGTTGAGTAATGGAACCAGGTGTGCCTCCTCCTTGAGAACCCACCCCGCCTACCTCTACCCAAGATTCTAAAATAGCAAGTAAAATTAATCAGATATTATGATCACAAATATTAATTCCCAATATAATTACAAAACGAACAAGTTTTACTTTTCAAAACAAACTTTTTACAGAAAGATTAACAAGGTTTACCCAAACTTTTTACAGAAAGATTAACAAGGTTAATATACCTACATAAAATAATTATACTAATTACAACTGATTTTGAAAATATTAACAAATAAAAATCTGTGGCTTTTTGTGTAGCGCTGATAAAAATTTTAAAAAGAAAAACTACCAGTATCAAATGATAAACGTTACATTTTCCTGGATTTAAGGTTAAATTGTTAGGAACATATTCCAGAAATATAAGCTTAAATGTGATAGCCTTATCAGTGATTCAATTTTAATATACTATATATTTGGATTAACAATTTGTCACTAAATTATCAACTTGAAAAGAGTTTAATCAGTATACCTGTGGAAATGAGGTACAATAATAATATGTACTCTGGGCCTGATGACATAGCAAATGCCTTCTCACAGTACTTTATGTCTGTTTCCGAAGTATCTAATCTTAACCCTTCCTATATGCCAGGTATTGGTACAGATATCTTTAATTTCTCACAGATTACAGATAACATATCCGCCTATGTATATAAGGGTCTCTCAGAGTTTCTTGTTCAGCCATCGACATATATCTTTAATTTAGCCCTCAAACAGAAACAGTTTCCAGACGCTCTCAAAACATCAACTGTTGTCCCAGTTTTTAAAAATGGTGACAGAAGTGATGTTACTAACTACCGCCCGATAAGTTTGATAAATATACTTGCAAAATTTTTTGAAATAATTTAGTTTGATGATTTGTTCAATGCTTTAAAGGATAAATTGTCACCACTACAGCATGGTTTTATGCCTGATAGATCAACGGTGACCAATCTATGTGTATTTTCTGAGCAGGCTGCTCAAGCAATGGAGAGGAAAAAACAGCTTGACGTTATTTATATCGACTGTGAGAAGGCATTTGACAAGGTCCATCATGTCTTGCTTCTGAATAGACTGGCTGAGTATGGGATTTCTAAACAAGCATACTCTTTCATGCATTCGTATCTGTTGAATAGAACACAGAGGGTGAGAATTGGGAAATGCTATTCTCCCAAATATATAGCAACTTCTGGTGTACCCCAGGGAAGCAACTTGGGTCCCTTGGTTTTTTTGGTTTTTATCAACCCGTTGGCGGAATGTGTCTCCTAATCTTCCAGTCTAATATTTGCGGATGACTAAGTTATTTAAAGAAATATCATGTATAGAAGATAGCTATAGGTTACAGCAAGACCTCGATAGTGTCTGTAATTGGTTGCATCTAAATAAAATGTTTATAAATGTAAAAAAGTGTTCTGTAGTAACTCTTACAGGAAATCAAAATAATTCGTTTTTATATCACTATAGTATAGCTGATACCAATCTAGATCGTGAAAGTGAGATAAAGGACTTGGGAGTGACGTTTCAAAGTGATGTGAGATTCAATCAGCACTATCTTGATATTGTTAACAGAGCCTATAGTATTTTAGGTTTTATAGTTAGGAACAGCAAAGGCTTTAACATTTCTACCACTGTAAGACTTTACACTGCTCTTGTGAGACCACATTTGGAATATGCTTCACAAATATGGATGCCTTCAGCAGCAATTCATGTAGATCATATAGAAAAAGTTCAAAAGCGATTTTTAAGATACCTTTATGTGAGGAAAAATAATGCATATCCTTATATGGTCTCATATAGGGATGATGTTGGATGCCTTTCACTTTAAAACCTTGACTGATATGAGAAATAAACAGGCAGTTTTATTTATATACAATTTATTGAATTACATTAAGTACAGGGACTGTAATCTCATTTATTATATAAACTTTAGAATATCAAAGGTTAGACTTAGAACACTAAATCATAACATTTTTCGTACTAGTCAAAACAGTATATCTCCTATAAATAGGATGCTAGAACAATGCAATATATTTTTAGAAAAACACAGCTGTGATATATTTTGTACCAAGTTTAAGGAACTCATAAAACACTTTTAAAGTTAACTATGTATGTACTCCTTTTGTTTTTATGTCATATCTATTTATGTCTATTTTTAATATTAATGTAATCACTGAATTTACCTTTACATGTAATTACCATTTTTAAGTGTGTTTGTAAAGTGATCAATAAATAAATAAATAAATAAACATAATCCGTCCCAACACAGTACCTCGAGGTATACCAATTTTGAGTGTCAATGGATACCTTCTATACCATCAAGAACGATTTACTTGGCTTTATGAAACATTACAACTTGGATGATTGCTAAGTAATTAATAAGTAATAAACGTAAACGACCCCAAAACATTATCTTGAGGCATATTTATTTGAAGTGTCGATGAATCGTACCACTTGTTGCCCATTCTCCAGTTAACTTCGAAGAATTTCCAAGACGTTACTCGTTCCAATGCTCACAAGCAAGCGGGAGCGTCTCAAGTGCCTTCCCGAGGACCAAGACACTTTCTTTTTTTATTCACAAATTGATGCTTTATTTTCCTGGTTAAGTCACATATAACGCTATATATTTCTAAATTCAACTAGTGTTTGAGAGTCAAATCTCGCCAAAAAAAACTAAATGCTTACAGTTTTACTTGCATTTTTTGTAGCATAAATAATTTTGTATTATCTAATGTATTGAAGTGCCTATACTCTATTTCGAAATGATGCGAAGTAATAAATCATTTTCTGATGGCTGATACATAGGCGTACATAATTACGTACATATACGTACATATTTTAAACGTTTACCTGTCCTAATACTCGGACTTTCCCAGCATTATATTTATCACACTTAGGTTTTTTTATTACTATTGTAAACATTCAAATTTGACGATTTTCTGTATGCATACCCTAAAGTTTAAGTAATTGTAATTTTTCAATTATATTTGTTCTTCCGAAGAAGACACAGTGTGTTTGTTTCATTTCATAGTTTCAATTAAAATGGCTAATTCAGTTTTCTCTCCAGTGAAACGAGCGAGCAAATGTCCATTTTCTGTTAACGAAAAGAATATTATTTTTAATGTATATGACGCCCTCAAACATCAAAATCCTCTGTATAGCGTTGATAATGTGGTGGAAATGTGTTCGCAAATGACGGGTGTTTCAAAAACGTCGATATATAAATTAAGGTGTGAACGAAAAAGTGGAGCTGTAAAACCACCTATACCATCTTAAGGAAGAAAGACGGTGCCTATCGATGAAGACTACAAACTTATAATTAGAAGAACAGTACATTCATTTTATTTTAATAAGGAAATACCAACCATCGACAAAATTTTAGGAGCCTTGAAGAAAGACCAAAATATGTCTCCAACGATAAGCAGGAAAAAATTGTGGACAACTTTAAAACAAATGAATTTCAGCTGGGAAAAACAAAGCAGAAAATCGCTCCTAATCGAAAAAGATGAAATTATTTGCTGGAGGAGACATTACTTAAGACAGATAAAGCAGTTTCGAAGTGAGAATAGAAAGATTTATTATCTGGACGAAACATGGCTTAATGAAGGATATACGGTTGGGAAGATTTAGCCAGACAAAAATATTTCAAGTTTTCGTCAAGCATTCTTTGAAGGCTGGTCCACCGGACTAAAACCACCATCTGGGAAAGGAAAGCGACTGATTATTACACACCTTGGAAGTGTTGATGGTTTTGTTGAGGGCGGTTTGTTAATGTTTGAGTCAAATCATTCTGCCGATTACCATGAAGACATGAATGGCAATGTGTTCGAAGAATATTTTGAACAAATGTTAGATCTCATTCCACCTAATTCTGTGATAGTGATGGACAATGCGAGTTATCATTCCAGAAAAGTTGACAGAATACCAACTAATTCATGGAGAAAAGCGGATATTATTCAGTGGTTTAGACAGAATAACAAACCATTTGGTGAAAGTATGGTGAAAAAGGAACTGTTGTCCATAGTGTCCTCAAATAAAGCTCGTTTCACCGAGTATGTAGTTGACAAAATTGCACAGAAACGAAATATTACTATTCTTAGTCTGCCTCCGTATCATTGCGAATTAAATCCCATTGAACTTGTTTGGGCCCAAGTAAAACGTTATGTAGCAAGGAGAAACACGACCTTTAAAATGAAAGATGTTAAAATTATCTTTGAGGAATCTTTAAAAAATGTCGATTCTGAAAAATTAGACCATTTAATTGACCTAATTGTAGAGCCTTTAATTATATCCTTGGAACATCACGAAGATTCGACGGATTTTTCTGACGACGAAAATGATATACCATAGTTCTCTACATAACTGTTTACACAAAATCGCAATTCCTATACCTTATTATATAAATATTATATGTGATAAAATGTTACAGTAATACTAACTGTTTTTGAATATACATAAATAAGTGAATAAATAAAAGTACTTAGATAAAACAGGTATTTTAAATTAAATACCCAAACGTACGCTACTGCAGGTAGAAAATGGCCCCTTTGCTAATAAAGCCTATTGTTTGCAGCGGGATTGCCATACAAAACAGGGTGGAATGGTTAAAATATAATACAGCAGGCTATAACAGCTGTGGCTAAATATTTAGAAATCACAAAATTTTATTTGACCACTCTGTTAGAGTTTTGCATTTATAAGTAGGTTTTATTACTCCGCACCATTTCGAAATAGAGTACAAGATAATATTTCTAAGGTTAATGTTCGTTCTCTTCTACCTAAATATACGTTTAAAAAGTATAACTAGAAAACCGAACTATAAATAATTGCCCTAGCCTCTGCCGGTCGGGCCGATGCAGCCATGTCGCAGAGATGATGAAAATTGTTCTGCCCGCGTTTTAATAACAGATCGAGATGTTAGTTGGACCAGAATTAGAGGCAAGCCTGCTGTTAAGTTTCTGTCACATGGCTGCATCGGCCTGACGATAAATATGCAGATCGAAATGCGTCGTCGATTGTGCCGGCAGAGGTGAGAGAAATTGCTCACAACCTTCGACTTTCCAGTACTTTGGGGACCATAGGGAAGTTGCACCAGGTGAATCAGTCCGTTATGCCACGAACTTATTTGTTTTTCTTTTTAAAGTATAGTAAGGATATTATTCTGGACATGATAGGTTATTTAGACATTGCTTACAGAAGCAACTCCTTATAAAACGGTGAGCATAGAGGGTTACAATAAAATTGTTATAGAAGAGATCGAAATATGAGTGGTGGTGTGATTTTGTATTTTAGAGATCCGAAAAGAGCGTCACAAATCTTGCAAATGGATGATGGACTGAGCGGGTTTGGAGAGATTTCGAATAAAAGTAAGTAAACGCTCAGTGATTGTGTCTGAATTTTGTGCGTAATTGAGGAAAATATTGTCTTTGATGGTCTGTGCAACAACAACATTTATTACTATACACACTTACAATTTGGGTGGCCTGCTAAGGCTAATATAAAACGCGTTACACGCAGCTACCGCCGCCTTTCACACTTTTTCAAGCGTGATTTGTAGGAGCGCATCGCTGTCACGCCTAGGGTTAAAACTAACCTATCTATAATACCTAACAGGTCAATACCGCTGCAATCTGCTTCTCTGGGTTACTTACCCTTTAAGCCTAGTTATGTTCACATTACCGAGAGGTTACTGTAATGGAGGCTTGTTTTTCCGTGAAACAAAGTGTACCGGCTTATCACAGAGGAAAATACTATCTGAAAAAACCTCTTTCACGTTTCTTTGGATTTTCTAGCAGGGCGGCATCAGGATGCCTTATTGTGACGGGTGTGTAGTTGGGAAATTGCGTATGAGGCATTGCCCATTCAATCAGGGACACAGAAAGTAAGCGAGCTTTGACAAAATCGCCTTCCAGCGGAGCATGCAGGACAGCCAGTCCGTAAGTCTGTTCTGTCGCTCATTTTGGTCTCAGTACGCTGTTTGTAGGTTCGTCAGTTTGTGCTATTGTTCAGGCGGTCTTGGGTCTTGGTAGAACAAAGTCGTTGTCGTTGCTCTGTGTATGGGCCCGTGCTTAGGTCTGCCCTGTGGGTCATAGCGCACTTGCAGGATACCTTATCAATATCCTCCTCGATGGTATCAGGTTTACCATGAGTGCAAGTCTATGATTCTGGTATAGCGATTTGCAGAAAAGGCCGCTCTTAAATAGCGGTTCTGCATAACCTGCAGTGCTTTTTTGTGAGTATTCGCGACAGAGCACCATACATTAATGTCGGCCTGACAATAGCTCTATATATGTTGACCTTGTTTGCAGGACTCAAGAATGATCTTGGCCTGATCAGCATATTTAGGCTTTTCTGTGTTATAGCATTCTTTTTGCGAATCTCATTCATGTGCACGGTGAAATTGAGTCGTTTATTGAACACTGTGCCCAGATACTTAACCGTCTACTGTAATGTCTTGTATTGTGAGTGGCGTAATATCTATGTTTATCTTTTTTTTGTCAGTATGATTAGTTTTGTCTTTGGGACGTTCAAGTTTATTTTCCATCTCGCATAATATGGGAGTAGGATGTCAGGATGTAGGAGCTGATTTTTGCTACCTGCGCGATTTGGGATTGCGAGTAAATTGCCGTATCGTTGGCATAGAGCACTAGGGAGGTATTTGGACAGGAGGGGATGTCTGCTATATAATAGTTGAACAGCTGGGGGACAACACAGTGCCCTGCGGGACACCGGCTTTTAATGGCCTCACAGACGAATTTGCCCTGTTTATGCGTACTGAGAGGGTTCGCCCGGATGGTCTGTGCTAATATTGTGTGCATTTAAGGCATAAATCAGTCCATACCCAGCGACTCCTCTCGATCACATCGGCTTATGGCTTAAATCAGGTTAGTAACGAACCTACATTGCGTGGTTTTCTACTGTTTCTCTGATTGATGCGATACTATCTTCAAACACTGACATTTGTATAGGCTCATAATGTAGACCATTCAGTTCATTAAACTCGCTTCTAAAGTGTATCTTCAAGTTAGAAGTTTTCAAACCAAAGCCTTCTCTTCATTCATTCGGCGACTTTCGATATTTGAATCAGAGAATTCTATCGGAAACCAAATTATCATAGATATTCAATAACAGAAAATCTAAAGTACATAATCCCACTGAGAAACAGTAAAGGTTTAACAAAGTGGACAAAAGTAAGATTCCCGCAAAACTAGGAGCTATACAGACAACTGGGAAACTATATTACAGTATGCGTTTTGACCAAGTTTTGTATAAAATCTGCTACTGCCAGCAAAATAGCAAGCCTACATCATAGGCGACCATTGGCTCAACAAGGACGTCGTCCAGGCAAATACAATAGTTTCCACAATAGAAGAATTATTCAATGTTAAATTTAGAACCTCTAATATGAGACAGCCACTGTTTCCTATACGCCCGCGTGCCCCTGTTAAAGCTAGCTTGGCAAATGTGCAACCGAAGAAAACTATAATGTAATTTTCTTTGATGCAATACTCCCACTCTATCACAATCGCCGCCCGGCGGCGCTGCTTCTCATTCATAATTATAATAATCTAAGATCCATAAGGACAACATACCTATTAGACCGGTAGTATCATTTGTTAATTCTCCTTGCTATAAGCTTTCATCCTGGCTCAATCAAATTTTAAGGTCGGTTACTAATTTTAATGCCGAGTTTTCTATAAAAAACTCTATTTCATTTTCTAAAGATATTCAGAGTGTGTTTGTTCCTGATACTGCCCGTTTAATCTCCCTTGATGTCAAGAACTTATTTCCTAGCATCCCACCCCTAGATTGTCTATTGTTGGTTAAACAGTTGTTACGTAATAAACTTCCAATAATAGTCACAGAACACTTACTTACTCTTCTAGGCTTGGTATTAAAACAGATTTTTTTCCAATTCAATAATGGTTTTTTTGCACAAAGGGAGGGTTTGGCTATGGGTTCTTGTTTATCTCCCTTTTTAAGTGAGGTCTTTATGAATGATTTGGAACTTAAAATAATTAATAGTAGTTTTAATAAAAATCCAGTATTTTACAGGAGGTACGTGGACGATGTCTGTATAATTTGGGACGGTAATGATAATGATTTGTCTAATTTTTTAAATTTTGTAAACACCTTACACACGAAAATAGAGTTTACCTTGGAAAAGGAACAGAACGCTACCCTCCCTTTTTTGGATCTCTTGTTAATTAGAAATAAGAACAAGATTGATTTTGAAATATACAGAAAATCGTCCTCTACTGACAGCATTATTCAGTTTAATTCTAATAGTCCTTCCAGTCATAAGTTTGCAACTTTTCATAGCCTTTTTTATAGACTCTTTAATGTCCCATTGTCAAGGTCGGCTTTTAATAAAGAACTTTCTATCATTAAAACTATTGCTCACAATAATCTTTTTCCGATGCGTACCATTAATAAAATGTTTTTTAAATATGTCTCTAAATACAAAATGTCATTTAATATTATTCGAAAATAAGACTGCCTCTACATATAGATCTGTTTCATACTTTGGCAATATTTCATCGCAACTGGCCAGAATTTTTGCTCCTTTTAATATTATTTGTTCATTTAAAACCACAAGTACATTAAAACACCAACTTGTGAGAATTAAGGATAAATTAAGTCCGTTGCTGTTTTCTGGAGTTTATGAAATTAAATGCCCAGATTGTCCAGCAGTATATGTAAGTCAATCTGGTCGCAAGGTTAGCCAGAGAATAAAAGAACACAAATATCAGTTTGTTAAACATTGCGATACTGACATCACAAACACAAAGTCTGCTTTTGCTAACCATTTGCTATCAGAAAAACATTCTTTCCCTCCAGATAACAGCATCAGACTTTTACATAATTGCGAGAAGGGGAAAAAGTTAGATTTGTTGGAAACTCTAGAAATAAGTAGAGCCTTAAAAAGTCCAGACGTTTTATGTGTTAACGAACAACAACCATTTGGTAATTATTTTATATTCAATAATCTAAAAGACTAATACATGTTCCATAATTTTGGGTACTTTTTATTTGTCCATGGTAACTAACATTTTAACGTATCGTAGGTTTCTAATATTTATATTTATTTTACCTTTTGCCGTTCATTTTAAAGTGTATTTGTCTGGTTGGCTCGTTTATTGATAGATGTCCTTGGCTGTATTGTTGTTAAGTATATATTTTTTAGTTTGTAAACCATTTAAATATGCATAGTCATTAAGTGTTTGTGTTGGTTGTGACCCGGTAAGTGTTTCCATTGTTTTGTTTAATTTTAGAAATTGAGGTTTATTTTTAATTATAGGTCTGATGATGCTCTTAAAGCGAAACATGTAACCTAAATCAACAATTTTTTGACATAAAGATACTGTAGATTTGGAGATTTGTTTTTGTGTTTTATTCTACTTATAATAATCTTGTTTGTTTTAGTAAATTGCCATTTGGACTGCCTTTAATTTTTGTCGATATACCTATTAATAAAATGTCCGATAATGTCTGCCAGTATTTTAACTGCCGGGTTGGTAGATGAAATTGTAACCGTCGATTATTTCGATTTCTTTACAAAGTTGTTAATGTTTTTCGATACCTATCATATTTATTGAAAAAAAAATAAAAACAAGCAATTATTTTCCTTGACATACACGAAATCAGTAATGCGTAATGATACATTTCGTACGGAGTAACATATTTCATAAGCCCCGATATAAGGAATAAAGTCATTTAATCAATAACATATTCAATCAACAAAAAAGGAATAAGCTTTACAAAGCAAACACTTGTTTTACTCCGCATATTCTAAAATTAAAAGAAACATTGATTTAGTAACATTATCTAGTAATTATTTTGACTGGACATGGAACCGATTTTTAAAATAAAATTTTCATGATGAAATTATTTCGATATTTCAACTATTTTTAAACGATTTTAATTCGTTTTTGGTTCTGGTTATCCAACTACCAAAAAAATTACACGTTTCATGATCAGACATTACGAAATTGCGTTTTAATTCAAAACACTTAAAAACAGTTTGGGTTAGTTTGGGTTAGAAATACGTTTTCCTTAAAATAAAATTTTTCATTTTGTTCTGTAAACTCTAGACCCCATTTGGGGTCCTGCTGTATATCGAAGACGTTTAAACAATCGAATGTCTTTCTATCCATAATTATACTGGGTGTTCATTTGGCGAGTAATTCTTTGAAAATTTTCTTTTTAATTAGACAATATGTTTCTACATGTTTGAATAATTTTCAAATTATGGATTAATCGCTTCTGCTATTGTCAACCGTTTCTGATATAAAAACCATTGAAAAACCATTATTAAATTTTATGCAGCTTAAATAGTTTTATTAAAGTTTTCGTATTTGTGTCTCCATTTTATTCTGAAATTAGATTTATTCGGCAGATTTTGGTTTAGACGTAAACTCCTTTAAAAAAAAAACTTTGATTTTGTGTTTTTTTTGGCTTATCTGTTAATTAACTTAGTTAATTTTTTCTATATTTTTAAAATTAAATAAAACATTGTTCTGGAATTATCTGTTTTATTATACCTAATTTTTAAAATCTATATATAACAAAATCAATTTAGTGTATATTTTGCACCATACCTGGAAAGGCAAATACAAAAGGGGCAGTGATTGTCACGTATTCTTCTAAAAATATTGCGAAACACAAATGAGCATCGTAAACGTCCAATTTTGACATGTTTTGTTTTCTCAAACGAAATACCCTATTAACAAAATTTTCATAGACCTTTTAGTTTTTGAGATACAGGGTGAAATTAAAAAGTATCACTTTTGAGGCACCCCTCGTTTCTCAATTATCTTTAAACATATCTAAGAAGTTAAAACGTATTCTTATAGAATTTTTCTCCGTATAATCCAGTGACGTAATCAGTTTTTTTCTAACACCTTTCGTTTTTTAATTATGAAGCAAACATAAGTTTTTTTAAATTAAACACGTATGTTATTTTTTATATTTAGTAAGCATAATGTGGGCTTTCCAAAAATATATAATTGTATACAATTATTTTCAAAAACAAGCTCGGAATATACGATTTTCTAAAATGTTCTTTTGTGTCCAATTAATAGGTAGTAGGCTATGGCTAAAATTTATTTAAAGCAAAATGCATGTAAGAAATTATCACACTAGAGATGTAATACTTTCAGACTTAATTCAGAAGACCTTTTTTAATTCTTACCTCTCAATTATTTATTATAGCATTCTAACTTAATTATGATAAAATTATTGATTTTTACTCTAAACAAAACAATAGTTACCTATTTAACTTGAGTAAAATTATTATTAAGTTAAAATGCTCTAAGAAATTATTCAGAGTTGATATTTAAAAAGATCTTCTGAATTAAGTTGGAAGTATTACATTTCTAGAATAATAATTACTTACATGGATTTTGTGTTTAATACATTTTAGCCATAGCCTACTACCTACTAACTGGCCACAAAAGAACATTTTATAAAATATTATATTATGAGCTTATTTTTGAAAATAATTGTATACAATTTTATAATTTTGGAAACACCACATCATGCCTTATAAATATAAAAAATAATTTACGGTCCATTAAAAAAACATATGTTTGCTTCATAACTACAAAACGGAAGGTGTTAGAAAAAAACTTGGATTCTACGGAAACACATTCTATAAGAATACGTTTTAACTTCTTCGATAAGTTTAAAGATAACTGAGATACAGGGGTCCCTCAAATGATATTTTTTAATTTAATCCTGTATCTACAAAAAGGCTATGAAAATGCCATCTTTCTTTACACAAAGAAAGTAGCACACTATCGCAAAAACCGCAATCCTCTATTTTTAAAAATAAGGTAGATACCCCGCAAAAGTGCCGAAGATGAGATACCCAGTATTTCCGATTTTCGGGTACTTCCGGTTAAACCGGACGTTGATAACAGATGACAGATTCTGAAAATTTAAGATAGGAAAGTGCAAACCATTTCGCTCTAAGTTAAGCCAGTTGCATTCGAAAGACTGTCTATGTTACAAAAATTTCAATTGTCAATCTTTCAAAAACAGCTAGAGGTAGCCATAGGACATTATATGTAAGATACGTCTAGAATGGTCCATAGAGTTCAAAGATGTAATAATATATAGCTAATAAGTGAAAAACCCTGCATCTTTTTTGTAGCACCTGTAATTGCCGTGCCAGGTACAAAATATAAATAAACCTGCACATGTGAAACATGTAATACGCAAAAAAGCTTAATTTTTTTTAACCCATTAGCGACCAACGATCTATTTATTACAACGCAAACTATTTTTTTTTTGGTGACGCAGCTTGAATCAGCCCACTTTCCACCAATAATACTATTGGTTTAGAATCACCCCTATTTCGCCTCTGCCGCCGAAACTAACTAGTGTTGTTTCATATTATTTTAGAGTTAGTTATCTAGAAGTAGAACTTCCAGAACGAATGTGAGAAAAAATAAACTATCAACGCCGGTGCCAATACTCATCCTGCAAAAATAGACCTTTAGCTTATTGGCAAAAATGTGATGTTACACTTAGTACAGGCTGTTTTATGCAATATTACCGTAAAAAATCAATTTGAAATCAAAATCATTAATTATTATTTTTGAAAACTTTTCTTCGCCCCACTATAAGCTACAAAAAAAATAAAACTTCAAGCCTTTAGATTTTTTGCGATCATTTTTGCATCCCAGCACCATACTTATCTGTAACCATGTTGTTTCGAATAAAGGTGCGCGTCCACTTGTTCGTACCGGACGAATCGGCCGCACGCATCTCATTATTTAATTCTTTTTGATGGTTTAAATATAACTGCGTCCACTGACTCACAACGGCCGCGTCGAACTGCCGGAATCCGGCTACGTATTTTCGAGAGAGAATTCAAAGCCGGGCCGGTCGGTGCGTGCGGCCGACGTAATCAGAAAATACGTACAAATGGACGCATTTTATGGGCGAATTTTGAGGAATCGTTGAATATCGTGTGGCGTTTCGGTTTGCTTCGATTATACAGCTCAATAATTGTTGACTAGGCGCTCTAGGGATAGCGGCGCGTAATATGTATTGAATGCAGTGGAATGTATTCGCAGAAACACATGCAAGCTGCTGTATATCCACTATAATACAGCTTTTGTTAAATATATCCTGGTTTTTAGTTACATAAAGCAAAATATATCGTAGAAAGTGTTGACAAAGTACGGTCACGTATTACAATAAGTAATATTTCACTTCGCGCATCTCCGGGGCTCAACGAAAGAAAGCTAACCAAGTGCTAACCCAAAATCAAGAAAAAGACTATTTAGAAATATAAACTTAAAAAAAAACCGACGGGATTTGAACCCGGGTCGCCGAACTGAAGGCTAACCATCCAGACCCATGGACCAGCAGCGGGCTTACAAACAACTGGTTCCATCACGAAGACATGGAAGTCAACGGACAGAGTGCAGGGCGCCGCTATCCCTGGAGTCTAGTAATTGTTGTGGTTATTAACTTAGACTAGTGACTAGTTCTTTTAAAGGTTTACAGAAGTGTATACATACTTGTCATATGTATGTTTTGTAATTTTTAAACAATAAAAATGGACGAAATTTTTCATCATCATCTACTAAGTCAGGGAACAATGTATGAAATTCGCCATATTGTTTTCGTTTTTTACATATATTATGCACCCACAATCTATGACGCCGTGGTCTGCACTTAGTTCGTGCTTTTTCTTCTTCATCTGATAATAAAGTAGCGATCAACACTACTTCTTCAGAAGAACTCATTGTTCTACCAACAAATCAAAATTACTAATCTAGAATTTTCATTTTATAACCTGTCACCCAGTCAGTCGAGCCAATGCGATCCGATGCGGATAGTGGACGAATTCATTACAAAAATCCGATTCGATTCATGCGGCCGATTCGTCCGGTACGAACAAGTGGACGCGCACCTTTATGATATTCTCTCAAATATCCAGTTTGGATTTAGAAATGGACCACTATATGTGACTTAACCTGGAAAATAAGCCATCAATGTGATATTAAAAAAAAGTGTCGGTGTTTTCTTGATTTTCGTGGAGGCATTTAATACACTTCCGCTTCACTTGCTTGTGATAGATCATACCGTTTTTGTCGTATTATCAAAAGTCATTCTGTATAATATCTGTCAGTAAGAGAAATGGTTCATTTTTGTATGGGGCTGAATTGTATGGCATGATAATATATACCATTTCAAATTCTGCATGCTCTATAGGGCTTCAGGTCCGTCGTTTTAGTTCATACATTGTCCTCACGCAAGTGTGGAGCTGCTTATATTACTTTCTATAGTTATTTATATAATTGATGGTATCACGCACTAACGTTAAGCAGATAATGTTGGCAACATGTTCTTATGTTGATCCCGTTTAAATCGCACATGAGTTTGTTTTCTAGGATGGGTTTTTTAATTATTATCAAACAGCCGGAATATGGTTAACAATTACGGCGATACTTTTTTTTTTGTAATACTTCAAAAGGCTGCTTATTGAATATCTTTTTCCATTCCAATTTATGTTTTAAAATTGTGAAATAGACTTCTAGATGGTAAATATGCCTTTAAATTAATTGCAACGGCATTAAGAATAAATCCGACTTTCAGGTTCTGTTTTTACTTGAAGCAAAAATCGACCGCGATTTCATACTTAAAATAAAAACTATAACGTAGAGCGTTATGATAGGCCTAACCCGGGGGAGGCGTAGTCTACCTGATACACAGGACACTTCGATATAAAAGAATAGCACGGCTTCTTACTCCCATTGAACACGTCAGTATCGTGCTCGAATGTGGCTTGTGGTCAGCGGCGGGTACGCTCCCCCGGACTTACGCACTACGCAGGCAGATTTCTCGGCGTTTCTTGAGCTCGGCAAAAGATCCGTACTTTTGGGTGACTTCAACGCCAAGCATCTATCTTTTGGAGATAGTAGTAGGAACCAAAAAGGCCGGATTTGAGGAGCTTGTTAGACGACACTGACGACAGCCTGGAAATCCTTTTTCTCCGAACACGAAATCCAACGTTCTTCCGTGGAAATTGTGTACCTTCATATTTGGACGTAGCAATCACTCGTGGAATGACGCAGGCCTCACAGCCCCATCATTTCAGACCTAAACTCGGATCACTTGCCAATCAAGATGAGCTTAACGAATGTTAGGCAGCCTAAACTTTTGTTTCATACAGAAATCTTGACTGGAGTGTTCCGGTGGAGGCTTAACGAGGTCACTGTCATCCCGAGGTAGATTGAGAGCGCACAAGGACTGGAGGCAGAAGTTGACACACTAACCCGAAATATCCAGCGCGTCAGAGACGTCCAGTAGTCAGGAGGACCCTGCCTAAGAATAAGACGCCGAGACCTGATACAATTCCCTATTTACTCCTCAAAAACCTTCCAAATAAAACCATTGTAAACTACATGCATATTGTGAACGCTATACTTCGTCTGCAACATTTTCCTAGCTCTTGAAAAATCGCGAACGTAGTGCTGTTCCCTAAACCCGGCAAATACCCGAGTCTAAATAGCTCTTACTGAGAGCACTATGAGTAAGCTAATCGAAAAACGTTTGTTACCTAGAATCAATATATCGTATACTGCCGGAGGAGCAGTTTATTTTCCGCAGCGGGCATAGTACTAATGTGCTTAATGGGAAGATCGTGCAGGATATTTACGAAGCATTTAACATTGCTCTCTTGCTGCTGCACATCGAAAGAGCGTTCGACCGGGTATGGCACAGCGGATTGCTGTTTAAGTTTTTCATAACGTATAACTTTCCGCTGTATCTGGCAGCGCTGGTTGCGTTTCCCACGCACTTTCTCAGTGCGCGTTAATAAACCACTCTCAACTGAGAGCGATTAGGGCCGGTGTACCACAGGGAACGGTGCTATGGCCGGAACTATTTAGTTATTACATAGCTGATTTTCCTTCCCACCCGCATACATCCCAAGCGTTCTACGCTGATGATACCGCCCTCCACTCACACGCCTTTATCACGCAGGAGGCGACAGGTAACCTCAGTGTCCATATGGAACTAGTGTAGTATAATCCTCATACTGCGACGACTGGAAAATACGGTTAAATCCGACAAAAAAAACGGAATTGGCCGTATTTACCAGAAAACGCACAAACATTGATGTAAAACCTATTACCCTGCATACCATCCCTATCCCTCCTAAAAACTACGTCAAATACCTTGGAATAACTCTTGATGGGAAGCTTAATTTTGGCAAACACGTCACCTATGTGCAAAGCAAAAATCAAGCAATTTTAGACAAACTTAGGCCTCTCATCAGGCATGGTTCATTCCTAAGTCCCAGTAACAAACTCACCCTGTACAGATCGATCACGAGGCCAAACCACACTCACCCTGTACAGATCGATCACGAGGCCGAACTTGCTGTATAGAGTATCGCCGATCGCCGACTGTCACATCACAAAACTACAACAGCTCCAAAACAACCACCTAAGAGTAGCCCTCTCGGCGAGATGGTATACTAGAACGCAGGACTTGCACGAAATGGCTCGAATATAGTACATAAACGTGTTTATTGACCGGATGGCTAGCAAGTTCTACGATTTTAGTAATCGCAGCTCTCCGAAAACCGCCCACATAGCTGATTTAAGGTATGACCCGGAGTTCAGGCCCAAACACGGACCCATAGACAGGAGAGCGTCCATCTACTTTCTGGAACCTCAACCACCGTGATCGAATCTATCCTATCGCCCCGCATCCTTTAAAAACATCCCTTCTTTCAATCTTCCTAGCCTTTAGAAATCTACCGATAACCGCCCTCCATTACCAAGACACCTACTAACGCATCGACACGACATCGGATAGGAAATATATACGGTGCACGAAACAGCGTGCGAGACGTCCGGCTGATGCGTGGCCTGCGCCGAATCTCCGGTCGACCTCAGTCTAGATTCAAACTTGACACTGTTAACGTTACCATAATGTCGTTGCCAAGTGTACGTATTACGCCTTGTATTGGCGATATTTGTGTGTTTTAACACCTAAATTGTGCTGATCAGTCTTAACCCGTACGCCATATAAATGCACTAGAGCCGCCCCTGTGCTCCTTGCTCCGGCAGGCGAAGCGCAACTACATGTAACCCAAGGCTAAACTTAATGTGCAGTTGCAATCCCTTCCCTCAATGAGATTATGAGACATAATCTTGTAACTTGTACACGTATATATGTCTGTGTTGTCTTTTTACCTATATGTCTATGTGAACGTCTGCCTAAAACCCACCAAAGAACCGTGGAATGGTTTTTCATAGTATTTTTCCCCATGTTAAACCTCGCTCACCATCCAATTCTTGAAAACAAGTCAGCTAGATCTCTTGATCTCTGCTGGTACTCACAAACCAATTAAAGCTCTTGAATGATCTACAACAGACCCAAGTAAGATTAGGTTTTAACTGCAGGTACACTTATCTCCTGAGAAACATGTTCTCGGGCAATCCATCAAACCAGTTGTACCAAGTGCAAGCTGAGGGGTTATTTTTTTTTTCACCCGTACCGCATTGCCCCAAGCAACCACAATGAAAGCAAGAGCCGAGCCCACATATGCATGGTAGTACGAAATCAAAACATTCCTCTGAACCTTGTGTCTCAATTGCCAAATCACATACTGACTCAGGGCAAGCTTCCTCAAGACTGCATCAATGTGAGGCCACTATGAGAGCTGTGAGTCAACAGTTATACCAAGAAATTTAGCAGTGTCATTCGGTGTTATCACGCCATCCTTAGTTCTGACGTACAAGCTATAATCTAGCCTCCGAGTTGAAAAAAGCAACACGTCTGTCTTTTATAAACAAATCAAATAACAAAGGACCGATATGAGATCCCTGTGGGACTCCCGAAAGAACACATATTTCACTCGAAATATAGTTATTTATCCATCCTACCACCGAATCACCAAAGCCAAGAACACTCAACTTATGTAACAATAGTTTATGATTTACCCTGTCAAAACCCTTCGAGAAGTCGGTGTAAATACTATCAACACACAACCCTCTCTCGAAGGCCTTCAACAAGAACTGCTCATAAATGAGCAGATTTGTAACGGTTGATCTTCCCTCTGCAAAACCGTGCTGGTTATCTACAATAAGCTCTCTACACGTCCAAATCAACCGGTCCGATACAAGCCTATCGAAGAGTTTAGGTATGACTGATGGTTTTGCAATACCTCGATAATTACTGATATCTTGCCTGTTACCTGATTTAAAAACCGGAGTCAAATAGCTTGTTTTCCAATAATCAGGAAAATAACCGTCCTTAAGTGATAAATTAAATATAAAATGCAAAGGTTTACATAATGAGTAAATGCAACTTCTTATAAAAACCTGTGGCAGGCCATCTGGACCAGGAGAATTGGACATTCTTAATTGCTAATACAATCAAAAACAGCACTCACTGTTATAAACACAGATGAGATATCTACAGTCTTATTCGGTACGAAATCAGTAACCCGAACATTCTCACTGGTATAGGTGGCTGAAAAATGCTTGGTAAACAAATTCACAATCCGTTCACCACCCACCGCCGATTGATCGCCCAAAAACATTGAGTTAGGGTACTCATCGGTACTGTGTGCATTATTAATATATCGCCAGAATAGCCTGGGATTAGTATGTATTTTTTGTTCTATATTATCTAGATAGTTCATATAGCAAGTGGCCTGAAGGGCCTTACAGCTTTCTCGCAGAGTAGAAAAAATTCTATAATTATGGTCGGAACCACTTTCTTTATAAAGACGATGAGCAATCTTTTTCTTTACCACCAAATCACGAAGCTCCCCCGAAAACCAAACTTGAAAATTACTTGACTTGCACCGCTTGACTGGAACAAACTGATTAAGCACATCATATAAAATATTATAAAAAATTTCAACAACTGCATTAATACTTTTTTCCAAAAAATAATTCATCCCAATTGACATTGTGCAAGTAGTCATTTATCACGGGAAAGTTACAGTTTTTAAAATCAAAGTAAAAAGACTCAAATTTTAAGTTATCAGTCTCAGCAAGACATGGTACACAAATATCATAGGCAGAATGGTGCTGTGTTGTGCCCAACAAGCAGTCGTCAGCCAAAGATATATATATATATATATATATATATATACCGATCAGAACACATACTTCCTATGACCACATGACACCTCCACAAAAACGTGTTCAACAGTTGATGGACTTCAGCGAATTCGTCCAGATCTCAATTCACTACGCACAGCAATCAGCACTCCACCCCCTCTCAGCTTACCCGTACTTGCAGGGTCACGATCGCATCGAAACACATGAAAATCTTGAAAGCCCAATTCGGAGTCACTGTAGTCATCGGTCAACCAGCTCTCAACGAGAATTATAACATCGTATAAACACAAATTAACACTATGACTGAGGTCCCTAATTTTAGTACGAACTCCTCCCACATTCTGGAAATAGCAGTGTAGTTTATCACGCCCACCATCCACCACTAATCGTTTTTTTGGAAATTTTTTGACTTGCTCGTGGTGGCTACATTATGGGCTTCATCAGTGTGCCGGGTATCAACACCATATTGCCTAACTCCAGTCGAAACCTTAGTGATAAAGGGGTTACCATTTCTGTATTTAATAGTTAAGTTGGGCTCACCATTACTCTTTCTTTCATTTAGATCAATACTTAACTTCTTGAATTGACTACGTTGAAGATTAGTCAAATCTGGACTTACCTTGATTAAGGAATCTTTTAATTTGTACTTGTTCTTTAAACAGTTTTGAGCCTGAATTTTGTCAGAAAATATTAATCTTATTGGTCTCGGTCTCTCATTGGTGGTTCTTTTACCAATTCTAAGGACCTTAAAATCAGTATTGGCGCTAAAGTCCAAACTTTCAAGAGTTCTGCGTGCATGGGGCCTATCATGAGTAATACGCTCATTAGTCACTTCGGATGTGCTCTCCTCAATATTAAATAGAATAACATTCTTAGATCTGTCATTTCTCTCCTGGCTCTCTACAATTGGGTCAACCGGGCTCAGTCCTCGATCAACCAAACTAGATGCCTGTACTTGAGGGTCATTTTTTATGTCTTGCAAAGATTGATGCAATTCTAATCGTAGTTCAGTGACCTCTTTTTCTAAATGATTTCATGTTTAAATTTCTTATGAATGAGGCAGGCTGTCTCTTGGATGAAAATACAAGGAAGTGTTAAAAGATTATTTCGGACAAAGGACGACAAGACTCCCGTCGCTTCATCCCAAGCATGAATCTCAGGACTCTCTTCTGAAGAAGAAAAATAGTCCTGAACAAATAACCCCAACACCCACCCCAAAAACATATGCCATACCTTAAGTGAGCCTCTATGAGGGCGAAATATACACTCCTAGCTGTTGCACCATCCAGCTCCTGAGAAACGACCCTCAAAGCATAGCAACCTCTAGACAGCTTGGTGGACAACTGCAGAATATGCTGATCAAATTTTAATTTATTGTCCACAACTAAACCCAGAAACTTATTATAGTCCACATTCCGTATCCTCTCTGCATTCAAAAACACATTCTCCACCCCACACTTAAAGCTAACAATGTTTGTCTTCGATATATTAATAGTCAGAAAATTTGCATCGCACCAGTTTTTTAGACTTGCCAAATCGCCACTAATAACGTCTTCCAAATGGTCATTGCCTTTAAAATGCCACAAAATGGTTGCATCATCCGCGAACATAGTAAATGCGCCCGATACATTCAAAGTTACAATATCATTGATATAAATCAAAAAAAGCAACGGCCCAAGGACAGACCCTTGCGGGACACCGGAAGTTAATCTTAAAGTTGATGATACTTCGCTGCCAAGAATGACCGATTGATGACGATCGGTCAAGTACGATCTCACCCAAGTCAAAAACGCGCCTCGGAAACCAGATTTCAAGCTTGCCGAGCAGTACTCCATGATTCACACAATCGAATGCTTTAGTTAGATCGCAGAATACCGCAGCGGCAAACTCTCCCTCATTTAAGTAAAGATATAGTTCTTTAAAAAAAGAAAAAATCGCATCATTAGTGCTTCTCTGAGCCTGGAATCCGAATTGAACTCTACTAAGTGTATCATGTGCTATTAAGAAGGTGGTAATGCGTTTCTTAACAAGCTTTTCAATAATGTTTGATAGTGTTGGAAGTAGCGACACTGGCCTAAAGTTAGATGGGGACTCGGGATCTCCCCCCTTAAAAAGTGGAACAACTCTGGCAATCTTTAAGCAAGGTGGGAAAATACTAGAAATAAAAGATAAGTTAATAGCCTCCGCCAGTGAGCTTAACGCGTTGGCCTGCAGGGCAAGGAATACTCTTAAAGAAATATCATCCCATCCCACTGCATTTTTATTCTTTATCTCATAAAATACCTGCCTAATTTCTTCAATGTCAGTGGGAATAAAATAAAACGAATCCATCACTGCCACATTACGCAAATAATACAAAGCATCACCCCTTGGAAGGATTTGACTAGAAAGACTTGAGGCCACGGAACAGTAGAAGGAATTGAATTGATTGGCGCTGACAGACGACTGGGTTGTTTTGCTGTCTCTTGCACGCAAGTCATTAACGATTTTCCAGGTTTCTCTCTGTGTATTGTTTGTATTGTTTGAATGATTTATACGATAAGAAAAATAACGTTGTTTGGCCATTCTAATTACTCGCCTGTAAATTTTACGATATTCAATATAATGAGTCATAAAAATGTTATTATCCAAAAAATATTTACGAAGTCTATGCAAAGAACGCATATTTATAGCTGATGTTCTTATAGCTTTCGTAAACCACGGCTTTCTATTCCTTTTCTTAAGAGTTTTCACTGGAAAAGATTGGTTAAAGTTATGCGATAAAATATTGTGAAAACACGCCACAGGATCACTCGAATTAATAATATTAGGCCAATCAACATTAGCACACATTTGTAAAAATCTTTCAAAGTTACACTTAGTATACATCCTTCCGCGACGTCTTCCTGTTTTAGTGTGTTTAGAAGGTATCCCAAACTTACATAAAATTGCCTCGTGATCTGATAGACCAGCATTAATCACAGTACATTCCCTAAATACGTGTTTTGGTAGATTCGAACAAAAATAGTCTATTAAAGATGAACTCATATTTGTTGTTCTTGTGGGTTCATTCACATGCATATGCAAATCAAATGAGGTCAACGGATTGGTTATCATAATGGTGTTCACATTCGATCTGTCCATATAATTTATGTTCAAGTCCCCTGCCAATATATTTCTAGGAAATAGAGACAAAAGTACTTCCAATCTAGTTACAAACACGTTCACATCAGCTATCGACGGTCTATACAAACATACAATATAAATACTTAACCTAGGCATATGTGCTATAGAAAATTCAAACTCTTTTTCCACTAATAAATGGTTAAATTTTGCAATATCGACAACCGTATATAATTCTAAAATACAATCACGGACAAACACCAAAGTACCTCCATGGATAAACTCATGCCGAGAATAAATCGACAAAACGGTATAGTGGGGCAAAAACACATTTTCGTCGCTGTGTAACCAATGTTCAGTTAGAAGCAATATGTGTGGTTTATCCGTTTCTTCAAGAAAAATTGATAATTCGTCGACTTTATTTCTTAATGACTGAATATTTAAATGCATTAGATATAGAGAATCTGAACTCTCTCGCGTCGTTGTCTGTTCTAAAAAAAACGCCACTTTTGGACTGAACATTGCCACTTAAGACTTTATTATTAGATTCAAACTCAACGGCATTTCAATTCAATTCAATTCAAATATCTTTTATTAGAAAAATTATACACAATACAAGAAACAAATCATATTGCCACAATTGAATAATAAGTGTCAGAAAAAAATAAAGTACATATATTATAATAAGTTGCTCCTATAGATATTTTATTGTGAAGAGAGAAAAAAAAAGACAAACATAAATACCTATTGAACAAACTAAGTAAAATGCACATTAAAAAGAACTACTTAGACAATACACTCAAGTTAAAACCTGTATTCTAAAAATTCCTTAAAAGTGTATGGTTCTATAATTAATAAAATACTTTTCACACTTGATTTAAAGCTATTAAAAATTTGCTGTAATTTAACATCATTTGGCAATTTGTTAAAAAATTTAATACACGAATATGTAGGTCCCCTCTCTGTTGCTGTAAGTCTATGTAGTGGAAAATTTAGACTCACATATCTAGTGACTATACTGTGATTCGGCACAAACTGCACGAATTTATCTCTGTTCCTGAACAGGAACACCAAGCACTCATAAATGTATAGGTATATCAGACAACGTCAATAAACCAAGCTCCCCAAATCGCCCCCTACAGGAATTTTGAGGTCTCGTCTTGAGCATGGTTCTAATAGCTCTCTTTTGAGCAATGAATGCTCTGCCCACATCAGTCCCCCCACCCCAGAAGATAACACCGTACCTGAGCACCGAGTAAACGCTTGCAAAATAAACAGTTTCAAGGTGGTCTAAACTTAGGTATTTTGACATTACTCTTAATGAGTAACATGCTATGTTCACTTTTCTGCAAACAACACCCAGGTGCTCACCCCAATCCAGGTCCTCATCTATATGGATTCCCAAAAATCTTACACTAGTTGATACAGAAACAGTTTGATTATTCAGTACAACCCCCTCTGACCTCTCAGTAGTATTCTGCTTTGTTCGAAAAAAAAACACAATTTGTTTTTTCTTGATTTAGAACTAATTTATTTTGCAAAAACCAATTCTGAGCTGCCCTTAAGAGATCAGATGAAATGCCCAGAAGATCTGACAAGGTTGACGCCAGAGTTAGAAGGTTAGCATCATCAGCAAAATTTACAAGATTACCCCTATTTTCTAAAATTTCTATAGCAAGATTGTTAATATAGAAAACAAAAAGAAGCGGCCCCGCGACACTGCCCTGAGCAATGCCAATATTTAGATAGCCCTCTTCTGAAAAAAACTCTTGACCGTCACGAGTGATTACAACCCTTGGCCCTCTATTGGTGAGATAACATTTGATCCAGTCTAAAGCAGGGCCCTGGATTCCATATCTCTCCAGCTTCTCAATTAGTATTTGGTGGTCAATACTATCAAATGCCTTTGAAAGGTCCAAAAACACTCCCATTCTCCCACCCATTCAAAATTTTCTCCACAAACTGGTATGTGGCGGTTTCAACAGACCTACCTTTAAGATAACCATGTTGAGTCACTGATTAAATTTTCATTTAATCAGTGACTCTTGACTTTGTAATAGATGTGCAAAGCAGTAGTGAACACAAAAATCTACACAAAAGCATCTTGCCAACATAAGATGGTTCCCCATTAAAAGATCTTTCATTTGCCTGCATAAAACTATCGATGGAAAAATAAGTAGAATCATTTATTTCATTGTGAAGAATGCTCTGGACTGCCATATTGTCTTTATAAATTAAGCTATTTAATATTTTTCGATTGCAAGCAAATGAAGATCCAATTATGACTAAATTGGTAATTCTAGAAATAGACAATAATTTTTCAACATGTTCTCTTTCGATAGGTTTGCCACGTAGAGCGTTTGTGCATCCCAAAAATAATATCACAAAATCCTTTTTAGTAAAATTACGACTGAAACTCAAGCAATCACTTGCAATTTCATTAAATAAAACCCCTACCTTATACTGACAATTTACATCATATTTAGAATTTGAATACTTTTTAAATAAGTTTCCGCAACCAATAACACTATCTTTGGCACCAATAACCAATAACTACGGCTTTCTTGTCGCGTTAACAAAAAGCGTCTTAACTCGTACATTCCCATAGCCTGGATCGTTCGTAGTATCAGCAAGCACACTGGTCCTACGCAAATGACACAGCTCATCACTGTACCTTTTATTATCTTCTTCCAACATTCGAATTGTGTCAACCATATTTCTGTTCAACTTACTGAGTTCACTGAGCTCATTCTTTATCCGACTATATTCATTCGTCATTGAAGAAAGTTCATCCTTTAGTTTTAAGTTATCACTATTTATGCAAGAAATTTCCTTATTTAATGTAGAAATTTTGTCACATTTTTCTTTAAGTTGTAGCCTTAAGTTATTTTCAGCTTCAGCCAAATCTGTAATACCTTACGTGCACTTTCTATCCCTTTTTGGTAGAGCATCCTTTTCTTTTATGCTCTTACATAATTGTTCGATCTTATCTTTAAAATTTTTTACTTCTGAGCCATGTTTTTCGTTGATATTGTCTATGGTGGTGTCTCTGTCCTCAATAACCTCCTTAAGTCTGTTCTTTAATCCATTTACAGTGTCGTCGGTGGATTCATTAAACTTTTCATTACACTTTTTTGAACACAGAATTTTATGTCTCTCGATTATTTGAAAGTCAGTTCTTTCAGTACAGCTTTTGTGAAAAATATTTAAGCATTCGATACAAAAATAATTGTCCGTCTTTTTTAGTTTAGGGCAACATTTAAACAGTGTATCCGATTCGCCCGTTCTAATTTTTTGTTCACTTTCACTCATTTGAATCATTAACTTTTATAATATATGATCAACAGTCTGGAGCACAGAGCAACCTCAAATATCTTTGAGAACACTAGGAGCAAACTTATGGGTCTATAGTTTTCAAGAAGAGTTGGATCACCTTTTTATACAGAGGTTTAACTAAAGCCAGTTTGAGATTTTTTGGAAAAATTCCGTTGTTAAAAGAATTATTAACTATAAATTAGCACATTTTTCTAGGTATCTCATCATGCCCGCAACTTCTTTTAATCTTCACAAATTTTATTATTATTATTATTTCTTCAGGAGATGTTTGTGGTAGAGGAGTTTTCATTTCTATTAATATTGTGTATGGTCTGTGCGAGGGTCTGTGTAGCAGGCAACTCAGCTGCAAATTTTGATGCAGCACCCAGAACAAATTTATTAAAGTTGTTTGTTATTGTCTGTTTGTTACTTCAGTTTTGTTTTATCTGCAGGACTGCTGTAAACTATGTTTATATACTTATGTATATATTTTTATATTATATTTATGTATAAGTTACATTTATATGTTAATACATATTTTTTGCCCATTTTCCCTCTCTATATTTACTAGAATGTTACCATTTTATTTTATTCTTATATTTAAATTAGTATATATCATTTTATTTCTTGAGGTTTATAAAATGGAGAAATCATAGTTGATAAAAATTCTTTGGCATTAATACGATTTTTATTATCCTTGTCTACCCAAACAAAAAATTCATGCTACAATGGTCATAAAATAACTTCCTTTTTCGATAAAAATTAATTTTATATACCTAAAAGTTCTTGCAGCGCTAAAGCGTTCAATAGCCAAACCAGAATTTCGAATTTTTCAAGTGTTTTTGAAAAATAGGAAGAATTAAGATAGGTCATAAATCCATATAGGAAAATGAAATTTGAAGCAAGGAAATACGTTCCATTGTTCCATTATCGTTTGTTTATGTATGCAGAACATACAGATCAACAAAAGTAGGTAGGTATGTTGTTGCCTACCTAAATAAAATACAAAAACGACAGAACAGAGACAATATTTTGAATAAAGTTCATAGCTATAGAAGGGGACCTATTTATAAATATCGTGAAAGTTTTTGTATGAAAATAAATAGAAAATGACAATAAAAATATGGGGGATATTTAACAACTTGTACTTACCTCCTAAAAGATCGTCGATTCCTGTGCTTGATTTTGAGGATGACATCCTTGGATATTTGTGCCACTGTAACTAGAATAAGATAATTTTATCAGAAAAAGATAAATTCTGTACAAAAACAGAAAACCAAATTCTTATTTATAAAATAAAGAATGAATGAATAATAAATAGTCGTAGCTTCGTAGTACTCAGTTCAGTGTCGCCAACCATAGATAAAACTGTCGCCAACTTTTGAGAATAAAAATTCCCACAAAAAGGACATTCCCCTTTTTATAAAAAATTTGGGTAGATGGGTATTTTCTGGTTAAAAAAAACACATTTTTGGAGGGACAAAGAAATTTAAATAAAGCAACTTCATAGTTATTTTTTTATTTATTGAATACCTATTTACAAAAGTATAGTAATTAAGTAGGTAGTGTAGGTACCTATACATTATAAAGTAAAGAACAGTAAATATTTACTTTGTGTGACTTTATTAGACAGTTACCACGTTTACACATAATCTTAATTCACTTCCGATTCGACTTCGGTCGAGTGTAGACGCGTTCGGTGACGGCTCTTTGAGCGCCATTGGCAAAGGCCATTGAGCGACACGTGGCAAACGTTTAGTGACCGTTTTTCTCCCTGAGGTATAACCGGACGTCCCAGCCAACGTAGTCTGTGCCTTTCATAGATTTATAGCCAGAAGAAATACCCATTTACGACGGTACAAAGGCCGGGGTCAGCCGGATGCTGCCGTGTAAGACAATTTCTAGCTGTGCCCTTCATAGATTTTAGATTTGTGCATAGATTTTAACTTTGTGTAAGAGTCGGGAGCACCAGGGGCACATGCCCGTCATACTGGAGCTCCCACCCAGAATACAAGGCACCTCAAACTGGAACTACGTGTAAGGCAAGCACAAGGGTAGCTGTGCCTCTGTCTAAACCCCGGACGAGGGGGGCTGTCTAGTTGGTCGCAAGATCAGAGCTATTTTTCATATCACACACACACACACATAATATTAATTCGTTTTTAATCCAAACCGGTTTATGACAAATGCGCATAAGAACCAGTGTTTATTTGCGGTTATACATAGCGAATTTAAAACAGCTGATTAGAGCATCGCCAATTTAATTTAATAATAATATTACATTAACATTCATTAACCTATAACCATACTCTCTTCTTAAGTTGTAGGCTTTGTCGATTTATTATTTTAATAATTCATGTGAGATTTGTTCTGCCAATATGGTGGCGTTAGTAAATTCCATATATACACGTATACGGAAAATTCGGTAATATTGGTACGAAAACGTAACATTGTTGGCAGCAGCCAGCCTGCCAGCACTGAGCATGAAAACGGAAGGTGTTTACACATGAGTGTCCCGCGAGCCGCGAGAGCTTTACGCTTTACTTTGGCTGTCGTCCAGGTAAAAGCGTCTCCGGCGCCATCTAGTGTAGGTGGTGTTGACTCGAGCGATTTCATTCGCATTTTAAGATCCTTTACAGGCGTAGCCGACTATATCAAAATCGGCCTCTCTTATTGGTGGATCCGAACGGCCCTCCGCTCGCTTCGCTCGCTACGGGGGCTCAAGAAAAGGAAACTAATCAGGTGCTAACCCAATCTATACCAAGACATACCCAAAATCAAGAAAAAAA